>JAVHNF010057329.1:0-14244 GCA_034783455.1 Micropsitta finschii
AACAGATAAGCATCTCCAATCTAATATGATGCTATTAAACACCAGAAGAAAAAAAACACAAGACTGATCTTTCAGTGTATTTAGGCTTTATATACCAAGCATGCTCTTGTTTCTTTTGCTACACAGTTCCACTTGTTCCTAATTAGCAACTTGCCTGCCAGAAATGCTCCTTTCTGCCTCCTCTGAAGGACAGAGGCAGGTACTGTAAGGCTCTATGCCAGGTTAGCTTAACTGGCCACCGGGTGTCACTGTTTGACAGAAATAAGCTTTGGTACGCTAAAAACTCCAGACCCTTTCTCGGCTTGAGTGGTAGAAGTTGCAGGTTTCATTCTGAATTTGTCTTCTCTATCTGGCCCCTCAATAGGTGGAGTTTTAAAGAGTATTTGTGAGCCGATTGCTTTTGTTTTGAATGTTTTTCTGGGAAATGCTTTCAGTTATTTTTTAAAAACAAAAGTCAGGGGAAAGATGAGAAAAATAAGAGAGCTGTTGAATATTTGGGAGATGCTGTACCGCTAGAAACTGGTAATTAGATTTATTTCCTGGCTTCAGAATCCAAACTGCAGATAAAAATCCCACCATTGCTGTGTGGAGATAAAAATAGTGCTGAATTAATAAGTAAAACCTGTTCCTCCAGATTTTTTGACATAGAGTTTTTCTAGCATTTTTAAGGCCAGGCCTACTGAGCCTTGTAGCTAGATATAAGGGGAAAAATTTGATCTGAAATTGGCCAGAAGTGTAAAACAAATCTTCAGGAAAAAAATCTTTTAAGAAGTATAAACACAGCTGCCTATTTATAAGAGAAAATTCTTTGCAGCTTTCTCAAGAGGAGGAATGCTTTGGCAGATCTCTTATCCAGATGATGGAAGGAAAATAGAAAACAAAAGAAAATGTATTTTCTCTCTTAAGAGGTGAGGTAATGTAAGTGGCTGCCATGCCCTGATAGTGAACAGCTGAGAAGTACAACCAATTAATTAAAAAAAGGGGTAGTAACCTAGAAAAGGAGGAAAAAATTAATCCTAGGGAAATGGAAAAATGAAGACAGTACCTCAGTAAAATGCACATTCTGAGTGGAGGTAAAATCATTGAGTGTGATAGAGATCAAAGGATTTATTGCCTCCTGTTTAATAGCAATGGAAGGATTTATTGCCCCCCAAACCTGTGGCTTCCAGAAGAATGTACTTACCCTAGTGTCTGCTAAATGTGGATAAATTCCTTCCCTCACAAGCTCTCTAAAATGCGGAAAGATTTACTTCCTTCTGAACAGTCCACCTCAAATAAGCAGCTACAAATTATGTAGCCACAGATGGTGCATTTTCCTTCTCTTTAAGGAGAGATTTCACAGAAGGGGCCTAAAAGCAAGTAAACATCTCTGTGAGTTTAAAACAGAAATACAACTTAGGGAATAAAAGCAAATATGAATTTACAGAGGCTGGTTAGAAAGACTTTTGTGGTAAGATATCACTTGAAAACAATGATATAAGGCAATGTAATACGACAATTCAAAGGCAAGATCATCAAGTATATAGATACTTCAGTTTATAATGACCTTTTAAAATAGCTGTGTAATGTAGCCATGATGATCTAAGGGTATAACTAAACCAAGCTTCACAGGGACTTAATACTTTCATTTGCCTACTCGTACAGCTGGGAAACCAGGAAAGAGTTCAGGCATCCATAATCTGTTTCAGGACTAAAAGAAACAGCAAACATAAAGCCACAATTTTTCAGCTTCTGTTTCAAATTGGGAAAAAGGTTTGTGCACCCAAAAGCAAGTCTAAATTTTTCCAACTACATTATTGGGCCAATAAAAGGTATTTACTCTGCCCATAAATCTTTCCTTGCTATCATTAAAATGTTAGAATATGTTTAAGGCTTTCAGATGTTACTGGCTGCTATGTAATAAAGAAATTGATTATACGTAAAAGGCTGCTTATGTGGAATAGCAGTCAGGTTCAAAGAATCAGTAACTTCAGAGACCATGAGGATAAATGAGAGCTTGACCAAAAAATGGAAGCTGAAGTTGAGCATGCCTGCAGCTAAGCAATTCTGTCTGCTCTTGGGCTTTCCAGATCAATTCCCAGCTGCCAAGAGTTATTAAAGGCCAAAAAGGTGGAAGTGCACAGCAGAGGAACTTGGTCAAGCTTTTTTCTTTCTTTAGACTCAGACTTTGTACAGGAATACTGAGGTTATGGTGATGGTTGCTAGGAAGTAGTTTCAGTGATAGGGTGGATATCTGATAATGGCATCAGCATGCCTAGAATGTTTGACTCCCACCTGACTCAGACTTGAGCTTGGCACACCTAAATGGCAGTTCTGAAGGTATACCTACCTAATTCCTCCTCTGGCGACTGTAATAAAACCAGCTGGTAATAAAATGTTAAATATCTATTGGACCAGTGAGAAACTGAAAAAATTAGTGGTTTAAATGTCATGAGCACTGAGTGCTTACAGGCAATAAAATGGATCAGCATACAGGGGAAAAGGGTGAGGAATTCTGAAGCCTGTAAAGTGCTGATACAACTTAGCTGAGGAGTTGAAGATAGGAAAAGAGGAAAATTGTGTACCTTTTCTTTCCACATCTCAGATAAATATGCCTGAGGTGGGTGTCACCTTCTTCCCATGCATTAACTTATTTCTCATTTAGAAAGGAAAATAATTTAACTTTCACAAGGGCCGATAAAACTATTTCCCTCTTACCTATGATCTGTAATATATAGTTCACTTTTGCTGATAAGTGGTGCAAGATTCTTTGGACAAGTGGAGTCTATTACCTATGTGCATTTCAGCATACGAGAGCAGCATAGGCAAGTAGGAAAAATGTTAGTGGAATGGCTAGTAGAGTTGATGTGGGCTGGAGGAGCCAAACAGGTCTCCTTTGCCATGGGTCTTTTAAGGGAAATATGCTTCCTTATAGAAATATTTCTGGAATCAGTTACTAGAAAGTGAGATGGAGCCTAAACCTTTTTGTCTTTTCCTTCTTGCTTGTGCTTTTGTGGGGCCTGACTTTCTTGTGAGAAGTACTGTAGAATAAAGTCAATCAAAAACTATGATTGAGACCATTGTGGCATTGAATACTCAGGAAAAACATGGGTTGAGGGGGGAATTCTAAGAAAGCTGGGAAAGAGCATGCTTACCTTGCTGCTCACAGGTGAGGCAATGGCCTATCACTGCTTTTAACAGCAGCCATGGCTCCATTTGTCAGTATGATCACAGTGAATGGGAAGACCACAATGGGTGGCTTCAACCTGTGGTCTGTTAGACAGTAATGTCACAGCCATCCTGGTTTGGTTTTATTGCTCTCCTTTGATCTCCTGACAACCTCAGTTATTCATTTTCTGCAAGGGCAGCCCTCCTGAAACCCATTAGGCTTTTGGTATTGGTGAGATGCTCATTTGTTCACCTCCATTTCATGCAGCCTCTGTGTCCCCCCTACACCTCCTTGAGCAAAGCAGACCTTGGCTGGCTCAAAAGGGACAGAGATCTTCAGAGGCGAAATGGGACCATTTAATATGGTTTTGAAAATCTTTCTCCAGAGCCTTGCACCTGTATTACCATCTTTTGTAGCACTGCTTAACCTCAACATTTGAATAAGAATCAGATTCGAGAAATAAATAATATTAAAACCGAGCACTTAGAGTTGTCTTCAAGCTGCTATGTGATATTAAACCCAGCATATTAAAGAGTGGTTGCATTTTGGAAAACTACATTGCATAAATACGTATATTGTCTGTATATATCACTGCTATTGTTTTGCTGTGCTTATATATATGCATATACACTGAGACACATAGACATTTCTAACCAGAGGAATATAGAAACTGAATTTCATATTGACTAGGTTTTGGCTCAACAAGCAATAGCGTTTTTTTAAACTAATTTTTGAGTGAAAGTATTTTTTTGAAAATATATTTCTCTCAGCCTGAGTGTGCACACTAGAATATTTTGATGACAACTGCAGTCCAAATGGCAAGGTCCTGTTACAAGGAATTCATCACAGATGTAGTCCTTAGGCCAAATTATGACTGAAAAAAGACTGAAAATAAAATGTTAAGAAACAGCTGATATGTTTTAATTTATGAAATGTAAACTGGGCATGATCAGTGGGTTCTGACATATTTTTACTTGCTAGTAGCACTGTGGGGCAATGCGGGAGCCATCAGTGAAAACTTTCAGCTCCCATCCCCCTCCCCTTCGGCAGCTGTTGAACATCATTTCTCCATCAGGTCCAATTCTTCAGCATGTCAGTCAGCTTCAAAACTTTCCTCCAGATGGCTGTTGCGTTGGGAGCGGTGCCTGCAAGCTGCATATTAAATATCTGAGTTCCTTGTGCAAAGTTTGAGCCTGCAAACTCATGCAGCCTTGTTTTTCATGGAAGGCACGAGTGGGTAGATGCTACAAAGGCAGGGAGAAGGCAGGATGAAATATGGAGGAGCAGGACAATGACAGCAATGGCATGTCAAACCCATGCAAGTGAAAGGGTTGTCATTGATTTCTGCATGATTTCTGCATGATGCAGGTCCTATGCCTTGCGTTACTTATGGGCTGGCTTAAGGTGGTGCAGGTCCGCTTGCTTCAAGAATGTTCCTCAGGACCCTCTGCTCCATGGCACGTGTGTCCATGCAATGCTGTCTCTGCCCAGAGTATCTCTGTTCTTTGGGAATATTTTCAGATACTGTACAAGTAAAGAATTTTTTCTGCTCTCATCAGAGGGCTTCTGTCACTGAGAGAAAGGCAAAGATCATGCTTCGTATTTTCTCAGGGATGGTGATTACTATTGCATTTACACTGCTGTGAGGTCCTGGTCCCTGGAGGTATTATTTAAGCAGAGGTCAGCTTTTTATCACTATCAACAAACTCCACATTTTCCTGAACTCATTGGGTGGTATCCAGTCTCAGGGTGAGATTGTTAGTACCTGGTGAACTGAATTGCTCCCTGATTACTATTAAATTCTGTTAATCATTTATCTGCAGGTTACGATGTGAGCTTAGGTACTAGCATCACTCATGGACACATAACCTTAGCTGTTTTAACCTTAAATTGAATCCCACTCACTCTTCTTCAGAAACTTTTTTGTGGCTGTTGTCAAGCAGATTTTCTATACCATGTTTATACTCTCTCTCCACTCCACCCCTCCCAAAAAGTCAAAGTAGACAAATCATATCAATAGCAATAACTTCTATCCATTGTGTGCTTTTTCAGTTAGAGCACATATACATTTCCAGTCACTTTTGTTACAGAAGACTTATGAATTTCTTCGGTATATATGAATCTATATTAAAAGTACTTGTCAGAGCCCATACATATTTCCTTTTCATTCAAGTCTATCTCAAACCCATTCTTTCTTAATATGTTGGAATTTGGCTTTAGCTTGCTTTATTATTTTGTTGTATTAGAGGTGCTGTCTCAGTATTCAGCCTAAGTTATTCAAGCAAAAGTAAAGAAGAATCCTGAAGTCCTAAATAGTGTCCTATCTTTGATTTGCTAGATCCCTTCATAAGGCACAGTGTAGCTGTTTCTGGGAGAGGATTGCTTCCAGCAAGGTCTTGTTTGGTGGGTGAACAAAACCAGGATACTGGAAAGCCCCAGGGCTGCTATGTTAAGCAAGGGTGACAAATATGTGGGTCCTGGGCAATTTAGGTACAGCTTCCATACAGGAGCTATGAGTTTGCAGGAGCTTCTTCCTGATCTGCAGGAGGGATAAGATGGCTTCCTTAGTCCAACCCCATAATACTGTGAGATACATTCACTCCAGCATGGAGCTATGGTTGCCAGTGCAGTGTGTCCAGAATTCCTTCTCTCTGAAGCACATAGTATCTAGTGGGTCTTAGCCATCTGCAGATTTTACCTGAAGTTTATAGATCCAGAAAGGACAACAATCCCTTCTCTAAAGTGAATGATGCAGCTGTACCACTACTGCACAAGGTGAGAATTAGTTCCATTCGTGTGCTGTGTGGCTGTTTGACTTTAATAGTATTGTGATCAAACCCAGTTAACTACAGTGACATGTAGTGTTAGGATAGTACTTTTCAGCTATTTACCCCAGGCTCTCCCTGAGGATACTTACTGATTATGACAAAATTCTACTGAAACAAAGAAAAGATGTTCGAATCTGAAGGAAAGTTTGCATATCCAAATGCAGCTCTGCCTTGTTTTGTTTTTTCCCCCCAGCTGAATCAATGGACTAGTATTTTTCCTACAGACCTTTGTTTCATGAAAAATTTATAGCTCTGCAACAATCAGCTCACATCTGTGTTCCCTTCAGGACAGCCACCACAGTGTATGGACACTCTGGTGCCTGATAGCTTGCATAGTATTTTATTACAGTTTCTCTTAGGTATTACTATTTCATTTGTAATTTTTTATATTTTCCTCCAAGTGGGATTCTGATTCAAGCCAAAACTTTATGGGGAGACAGCAAGAGGGACTGCTGGGTCATGCTAACGTTAGAGAAGAACCCTCAGAAAAACCATGTAGTTTACAAAAATATGAGATCAATAGCACCTGTGAGGTGAGATCTAGTCTTTTAGTCTTTTATTCTGCTGCTGAATTAAAAAGAATAGTATGGGGAGGGAACCATTTTTAGGATGAACACATAATGAGCAAATTTTTCCCATGTTGCTAAGCATTTCTGAAATTCCCACCCTTTTCCAAAGTTTAACTAGGAAGGCAGACCAGCTGGCTACCCACATGAACTCTGGTGGGGATGAAGAAGCCTTCTGGTTATCCCACTAAGCCATTTGGAAGCGACAGCTTGCAGGCTGTTGGGATGTACAGGCAGAGAAGAGGGGAGTTCAAGCCTGTAGAAAGCTGGTAATGTCTGGATGAGGGGGAGAGGGCATGAAGTACAATCTGTTGTGTGGAAGAAAAGTGAGAGTCCTAGATTCCCAGCCAGGCTGTTCTGCAGTGCCTTCTCCCTATATCTGATTTATTGTGTAGAACACGATACCACATACAGCTGTCTCTGATGGGAGTATCCATCACTGCCTTCTGACAACATATTCCTGTCAATGGCAAGTTCAAAACTTAGCTAGCTACTCTATCCTTGATGTTCAGGTTGAGGTGTGCTCAAACTTCTTGTTCCAATAATGCAACAGGCCCAGCAAGAACCCTTAGTGCAGTAGGTCAGTTCTATTCAATCCATTTTTATTGAAGTCAGTGGGGAATTGTATCTGACCAGAATTTGCAGGAAGCAGCACCTCAGCTGTGTCATGTCAGTGGAGCTGTGCTGCACTCACAGCAGGAAACTGAAACGCTTTGGCACTTTGCAGACAAGAGGTCTGACAGAAAGGTGGAAGAGTGTGCATGGAGGGAGTTTCTCTGGGATCCTGTCAAAATTCCTAGGGGATTCCCATCTAGGTTTGGACAGAGTCCTCTATTTCAGCTGTCCTGCTCCAGTCCTTTCAGTCTTTCTGATTTGTAAGTGGGCTCTCTGCCATGGATGTTATCTGGCATCCTGTGTGTTTCTGATCCCTCTAAGTTCTCAAAAGACAGAAAACTTATTAGAGGTCTGTTTTGTGTGGATTTGTTCAATATATAAAGGGAAATACAACAAAGGTAAACAGAATCACAGCAAGGACTGTCTAAACTTAAGCTCTTCTTCACCCAGGCTTGTGAACAAAATACATAGATTGCATTCGAAGTCACGATTCTTCTCACAGGTTAGAAAAGTGAGTCTTCAGCAGTGTCTGCTACTTGCTTAGCACATCTTAGGCATCGCCTAGTACATAACAAACAAAAAAATCTTAGACAACTGAATTAACCAGCTGGCATTTGACAACTCTGGCCTTATTAATACAAGTCGGTTGTATTTACCAAGCCCCAATATGATCATAAAATGCAAAATGCATCTTTTAATTTCATTACAGAATACTGTTATTTTAACAAAGTTTTGACTTGAATAGAAAGACCAAGTTGATTGAGTGTTTGATACTGAGGTTATACATTTGAAGGGATAATAGGTTTTTCTGTGTGTGTTGCGTTTTTTAACGGGAAAGTTTACACTTCAAAGGTGAAAGGATCTCTCTTTCTTTATCCAGACCAAATCAATGCATTTGCAAGGTAGCCAAGGACAGTCCCAAGAGTAGCAGAACCTGCTGTGACAAAGGGAAAAGTTACTAGTTCAAAAATTACTAATGTAGAAATAAGAATCTCAGAATAAACCAAGAGAAGTGATCTACCTTGAAATGTACGTTAGATATAACTGCATACAACTATAACAAAGAAAATAAAAACAAAGGTTTTGAGGAGTCATCCTCCTGAACTTCAATGGAGCTCAAGTACCACTTGAATTTTGAGTTATCGCACACCTTGTGGGCTGGATGGTACGCTGACCTCTAGTGGGAAAATAGTTTTCTGCATGTAAGTGCGTTGAGATGATTGCAGTTCATGTCTAAAACTTTAATATCTGAGGCATAGATAGGTGATGCTCCCAAGTGACCCATTTAACTACAAGGCATTGCAGGAACTCTAGACAAGACGAGCAGCCCTATCATCTGTATCTTCTTGGGCTTTGAGGTTTTGTTCTTTTTTTTTGTCTGAATACCAGGTTACTCAGAGCACTTGCAATTCTTGTGCTTGCAAATACAGCTGATAAAGACTGGTAGAGCCCTGAGGGGTGTCTGAACACATAGCACAAAGTGCTTGGCTCTCCTGCCAGGGTGCTTAGCAAATGGAGCACTTACATAACACATGCCTGTGGGCCAGCACAAATGCTGGGTCATGGGCTAATACTGATGATGTAAATTATTCTTAGTGGTAGTCTTCTGGTAATAACGAGTTTATTTTTAGTTTTTCACTGGACCCTGTATATTTGTAGTCTAACTTGAGGATGCTATTTTAATGATGTTGGCAACACCAAATGTGTCGTGAAAGCATGTGTTGCTTTTGCACTTTCCAGCAATATATTCCTTTAATTTGCCCAAGGAATGGTACCAATGTGCCCTTTTTACTCCCAAAAGCATGAACTCTTTTAATGCGTTCAGAGCTTTAAAAGTTTGTAAATTTTGTGGAACTAAACCATAACTCAGTCTTTGGAAGTGGATCTCTTGTCAGTATTATAGAGCTGCTATGTAATTTTACTCTTGAGTCATGTTTTTTTTTTTTCTTTTAAAAGTCTTGTAGGCTTTAAAATGAAGATTAAGAAGACCATTATAAAGCTTTCTGAGAAAGAAAAGAAACCTGTGCCAGCACTGTAAAAGGCAGTTGTTATACTGTTAGACAAGTGAATGTAAATTAGAGAAGAGCAAAAAGGGAACTGAAAGATGGACTATGTCACAGATAAAATCTGGAATAAAACCATGCAAAAAAAGAAATGAGTCAGAAAAGTCATGAAAGGAACATGCATAATAATTTAGTGATGGGAAAGAGCAAAAATCAAAGTGACAAGTCTGGGTATCCAAAATAGCTTTCCTCTCACATCTTTCAGTCTGCCTAGTGGCCCACTGCTGTGAGTCACACTTACTGCCTGCTTGCAGTTCCCTGAAGTGCTATCAGCTATGATTACTGCATGCAGTCATGTATTCTGTAACCTCGATCCTTGTCCCATCAACTTTCACTGGTGTATGATTCATGAGACTTGCTGAACTGCTGTCCTGGATTTAGGAACCTGAATTCATCTTACTCTCTAAATAAGACAGTTCAAATCCTTTCCCCCAGTTCCTGAAATGAGATTTGGGTAAATTGTACATGCCAAAGTCCAAAAGAAAATTGTACATGCCAAAGTCCAAAACTGAGGAAAGACAAAAAAAAAAAAAATCCACATTGCTTTTTCAGCCACTGCCTATCCTACAAAGCCTTCACTTTGTTACTGAAACTGCAGGTCTGTGTATATGCAAAATGACCCTTGTCCAAATAGCCCAGTGCCTTGTTAAAGCCCACAGCTAATCATAACCCAGCAAAAGTTCATCAACTTATGAATCAAATCCAGAGTCATCTTCACTTTGGCCCTCTGTTGGGCTTTTTTGCAGAACAAATTGCACACCTGCCACTAGGACAAGGCCTCCTGCAAAAAGTGATTGCATCTAGTTCCTTTTAGAGGGTGTCTGGAAGAAGAAAGAGTGCCCTATACAGGGGCTAGACCACCCTGACTCAATGAATCATGACTTTTTTTTTCTGTGCAGTGACACAGGTTCAATAAGAAGGATGGTGAACTTTTAAATCAGATGGTACCCTCTTAGATGTCTTGTGTTCCCACAGCCTGTGGGAAGAACTGATTCGGGGTCTCATTTCCCTGAGAAGTGTTTGAGCTCCAGACTGGGAAACTGAAACAATTGTGAAAATACTTTTAGAATGTCAAATGATCACTGCTCCTGCCTTTATCTTTTATATCTCTAATGGCTGAAAAAGCCATCTCCTACAATGGTGACATATTTAGAACACAAATACAGGTTCACACAGAAACTGGAGGGAAAAGAGGTGAAATAAAAGCAAGCAGCCACAAATCTGTGTGCATCCAAACACACATGCTTTTCTTACGTAGTATGCTTCAATATCTCACTTGAAAGCCAAAGTAAAATGGCATAAAATATAAAAATGAGAAGCTTTTGATGTTCCTACTAGCTCTTTCTGACTGAGACTTGTCTTGTGTAAATTGGATATTTAGGCCCTTCATAAAGCATCATGAGGCTGATCACTGTCAGCTCTGCTTTTAGAGATGTAATTTGGGTATGATCAGAAAGACCAAAGAGAAAGATTTGAAGAACGAAGAAAATCCTAAAAGAATAAAGGAAATTCTAGTTAATGGTGGGCTCAAAGGGTAGAAGTGCTCAATCACTACTCTTGTTCTGGTTTTAGAGGGAAGAGGGTGATGTACTCATACAATGAGAAGATGATAAAGAACTTTCTAGTGCTGACGTCTTTCAGAACTGTGGAGGTCATAGAAAAGTTGATCACTATTTGAACAATCTATCAAGAGAAGTGATGTGGAGACCTTCTGAAATGTTCAAATAATTTTCTTTCTTCTGTGTACATGTATGTAATTTTTGGATGCACACCTTTGATCAGAACACTCTATTACTGCTATTTGTTTTGGTGTTTCTTAGAATAAGCACAGTCTGATATCTTATACTCTGGTATGACTGCAATTTCCAGCTCTTCTGTTCCAGTGCCATTACTTCGTGGAAGCTCTTTATCACACAGAATTTAAATCCTTACCTCTTTCCCAATCTGAAGGTGATTCTGATGTACAGAAGTGGGGGATGGGAAATATATAGAGGTTTTTGATGATCAAGTCATAAGTTTGGCAAAAGTAGCAGAAATAGTTGCTGTCATGCCAAGCCATCTAAAGCCAGCTTTCCTGGCAGATGGTTCGGGGACTCTGCTGAAGAGATCACTTAGCCTGGCTGTAACACAGAGGATGCTGATGATGAGCATACCCTGATAACCAGAGGTGGTTGCAAGTAAGCTACTAAGCACTGAGATTGCATGAGGAAAAGGTTTGGCTTTCTAATAGGGGCTTTTCTAGAGTGGTGGAGGGAAAGGAATATTGTGTGTCAAAATATGACTGCAACAACTGTGCTTCCAGCCACAGTGAACTCAGAACAAAATTTTGTAAGATATTTCTAATGCTTCAAGGGATGTTTTCCCATCACCTGACACTGTGTTCTATTAGATGAGATATAAGTTAAAAATAGGTCATATTCTTATAACACACAGTCAGCTGATACAATGTATCTAAAACCTATAGAGAGTCAGCCTGCAGGAATTATACAGGAAAACAAGAAACATTGTAAATCATAGCTTCATTGTGCTGGGGGCTATGGAGAATATGTAAGACTAAAATGTAATAGAGAATATTATTGCAGATTTTTGAAGATCTGAAGGCAGAGTTATCTAGATGAAAATGGAAGGTTATAGCTAACATTCTTAAAGAGGGAATATCTAATTTATGGAGTTGTTGCAGGTAGGGAAAAAAAGAGAATATCCCTTGTAACTGATGGGAGAACTGAGAAAGGGCTTTGGGGGATCAGATAATATAGAACATCTGTCCATCCAGACTCTATATTTGGCTTGTCATTAGGCAACCTGCTCATCATTTACAGCTTTAGTAGCAGCTACTGAACCCTGTGTGGGACTAGCAGCTATGATGTCTTGGTTTCATCCCTTAAAGAAAGAAGAACCTATGAACCTGAAGAACTCAAGTAATTCCAGCATAAGCATTCACTACCAGGAACTGTTCGTGTTTCTTGAGGAAAGTCAGCTCAAGCAACTGTGAGTACAAATGTTTCCTTTCTCTTTGACCTTTTATAGATCCCAGATAGGTAGACATAAAAAGACAGTAGAAGTTCACCACTGGTATTTAGGTTACTTGTGGATTTTTTTGTTTATGTTGAATTTTGCTGTTTGTCTAACCCCATAAAAAGTCTTTGTGACCAGCAGTTGAATGGTCTGATGGTATTCTGTCCTTACTTCCCAATGAAATTACTAAGTCAATAATGCTAAGCGTTTGCCTTCTCCAGAAGTTCCAGTTCTACATTTCCAGTTCCTCACTTCCAGTTCTATGAAAAAGTTTACTGATGTGTTAAAAAACAACAAGCCATCTATATCAGTCAATTATATGGCACCCTGTATCTCGAAACTCAAACCCAGTATGATTTACATTTAAATTAATACTTTATTTGACAAAGACCTTACCAAAACAGTCTCTGAAATTTAACAAGTATTTAATCCTCCAGAAAGCTTAACAATCTTTCAATCCCAGGGGTCTGAAAAACCTATATCTGTAAAACAAATCCAGTGGTAATGTGCAATGCATATGCATGTCAAATCAGTAAGACATTTGAGCCTCTGAGAATGTAAACACACATGCCATTCCTTTTCCCCTTGACTCTGGGACCTTTTACTGAAGAGGGAAGTAGTCCCTACTTGAGAACATTGACTAAAGCATCCCAAATGTCCAGGTTCATTTCATATGAAAATGCTTCAGAAATGCACAGAGAGAAAGTCCCTTGGTTCAGAGGTATTGTGTTAGAAGGAGGATAGCGTTTGTTTGCATTCAGTGGTTTGGAGAGAGGTCTTTCTTGCCTTCAGCTTTTCCAAGCTGTCTTTCCACTGTCACTGCAAGTATGTGAGTTTTCGGAATTGTCTCATGTTTAGATTTAGTTTCAGAAACTATGGCAAGAAAGGGGAGTTCCCTAAAATAGAAAAGGTTGTTTCTTCCTACCCCTACTAATTTGACTGTAAGATAAGAGGGTCTCTGCTTGCCCAAAAGTAGGAATTGTAATGTCATAAATCTGCCCCATACTTTACACACTATATCGAACAGCTTGTGCTTGTCCACTGTGATAACTAAAGGCAGTCTTCGAACAACAGTCCACATGAAGACTATGAACACAATTAATTCAGACAGAGATTGTCATTTCTTGGATATAATTTTTGGGAGCTAGCAACAAGCTAGGTTAATCTATTATACAGCGGCACTTAATCAGTTATATTCTTCACCTTCCTTGTTCTCCACTGTCCCTCTCCCATTGTATTACTGTAAGTAGAAAGCATTTTGCAAAGGCATAGTACATTTTCAAGTGCCGGATTTACCATATGCATGAAGACTGCCTGTGATGCATAAGTACTAATACTTTGCTCTGTGTGTATAATTAATCCATTATGACCAGGAAACACAGCATGTGCTGTATATGTACAGAATTGTTGTGTCATAATTCTGCACTGATCTATTGTTTTTGGAAACCACTGGGTCCCCTGAGCAGTCACAATGCATTTTTTCCTCAGCATGCAAAATAAATATGGTGGCCTCAGGAATAAGTAGACCTACCACTAACAATCCCATTGCCAAATATCATTTGAGGTACATTTTTTGTTCTCAAACTGCTCGAGGACATAACTTTGATAATGGCATCAAGAGCCTGCAGCTTGTCAGTTGACTGGTCAGCTTGATGCAATTGTTAGAGACCCATAGTGAGCAAGAACAAACAGCTCAAAGAGCTTTAATTTTGGTCTTGGACCTTAGTTTTGTATTGTGGGACCATGGGATAGGACAGACTCTTTATGCAGCTCTGTAAATCTCCAGTTCCTCATATGGCAGTTCTGGCATCATTGGTTGTCATCCTCTCTCCTCAAGATCATATGGTTACATCATTCTGCAATAGGCTGTTGCTTCTAAAAGGTTTATGTACCTGAAAGAGTAGTGAAGTATTTGATAACTGCCACATCTGCGGAGGCAGGACAGAAAGGTGGTGCTGTGCTTCTTCTGTGCACAGAGCAAAACACCAGTTATGCCTGCGCACAGAGAG
>JAVHNF010057336.1:0-11544 GCA_034783455.1 Micropsitta finschii
AGTGTCTGACCACCCTCACAGTAATGAACTTCTTAATATCTAGTCTAAATCTACCATCCTTCAGTTTAAAGCTATTATCCCTTCTGCTGTCACTACATGCCTTGTAAAAAGTCCCTCTCTGTATTTCTTGTATGCCTCCTTTAGGTACTGGAAGGCTGCTAGAAGGTCTTCCTAGAGCCTTTAATCTTTTTCATAACCTTAATTGCAGGCAACTTTCTTCAGGGAATTAGGCTCAAATTCTTGACTGTAGAGAAATGTCATCACCCTTACTGTTCTAGTAACTTATGGAGGTGATTTTCTTCCTTTTTCTGCACGTGAAGGAGATAAAACTTTGGTCTCTTAAAGAAGATTAGCCTGCAGAATGCTAATTCTTACATTGAAAGAGTGGGGGTTTATACTTAATGTTTTGTTGCCGTTTGAATTTGACAGTATAAGGACATCTTGTTAATTATTAATCTCAAAGCCAAAAGCCTCATTCTATATGGTTTATCATCGCAGAGGCATGTCTCTATCAAATGTATGGCCTAAATGTTTAAATTCATCACTTAAAACTTTTTTTGTATGTGACAAGTGACTCGATACTATGTAGCGCTCTGTTTTGACTGAAGTTTAAAATGGAACAGCAGTCTTCCGATCAGAAAGCTGCCTGGAATAGACTTGTTGATTTCTGTACAACAGCTTGTGACATTTTTTTTTTTTAATTGCTAAAAAACAATGACTTGCTACTATTTCTGAACTATTTAGAAAATGAAACAGATGTTGATTGTCACAGTTCAAGTACAGAACTCCTGCAAGTACCACATGTGCTACAGCGATAACCTTCCTTGTGTTCTGTGTTCGTGTGTTAGGCCAAATACAGTCTTTGTGCTGTAGTACAATGACTGTCATCTTACGCACTGGGTTCTTAGTAACCTTTTCAGTTTTGAACAGTGTTGGAAATGTTGGATTTCTCCCAAGTGTAATAAATATATAGATGGGGAGCTGAGCAGGGGCCTTTTGGAAATAAATCTGAAAAGAACATAAAGACACTGTAATTACTTTCCCCCATCTGTCTCCAGAAGTTAAGGACCCTTTTTTCTTTCAGTCTTCAACTAAGGTAGAAAGAAAAGGAGAGAGGAAGGACTTCTTCCTCAATAAGATGGATATTGAATCCAGCTGAGGCTTTCTCCCTCAACTTGCTTGTTCCTTTGTTCTCTCATACTCTCAGCAATGAGGGAAGCATGAAATGAATCTTGGTGCATGCACTTCTTTAATTTTCTGGGAAAAGGA
Organism: Micropsitta finschii; assembly: GCA_034783455.1. Taxonomy (NCBI): domain Eukaryota; kingdom Metazoa; phylum Chordata; class Aves; order Psittaciformes; family Psittacidae; genus Micropsitta; species Micropsitta finschii. The sequence continues at coordinate 1,270 of JAVHNF010057336.1, forward strand.
ATTGTAGTCTTTATCAAACCTTTCTGTAAGGTTCTTGGAAAGCCTTGGTCAAGGAGAGAGTCCTGGTCTTGGGGCACTGGTCTGCAGGGTCTTTCTTCATTGCATGTCATCTTCTGGTATCTGTTTTCCAGAGCTTCTATTCCCACAGCGTTATTTAGCTTACAGTACAGCAAATACAATGCTCTGCTCCAGAGCATTATAAGTCAAATGGCTGCTACTAAAGTTTGTCTGAAACTTTCCCTGCCAAAAGTGGACAAAGCTGTGTTGCTCTATTTTGGCTACTGAGCCAGTGCAAACTGGAAGGTTGGAAGGAGTCCATAGGGATCAGCCTCAATGAAGCATGAGGCAGGGATTTAGGCATACTTGTGAGTGATGCCAGCTTACAGTGGAAGAGTTGAGCTGTCAGCTCAGTAACAATGTAAAACTTACTTTTCTAGGTTAAATTTGGCATATGTGGTGGCCATTGGTTGTATCACTGTAACTGTGCAGATGGAGGCTGGGGTTTGAACATCTCTGAGCAGTCACTGCAAGCTGACAAATGTGAACTAGATAATTCATATGCTAATCAAAAAGGTGTCAGTCAAAAACTGTCTTGTTTTAACTGGGTGCAGGCTCTAGCCACACAAATACTCGAGGGCTCTGGACTGCTACAGGCATTTCTAACCTAAATTAAATGAGGTGTGTGTACAGGTGTCTAATCGGTTTGATACTGTTCAGAAACTTCTTGTAGATTTATAATGTTGAATCAAATGACTGCAGTATGTTGAATGTAAGACTTTGTTTAACCACAGAAAATTACTTTGCTCTCAATCTTGATTCCCCGTTTAAGATTGAGATTGAAAACTCCCCACTAAACTAATAAACTTGAACAGCTTTTTTTACAGAAAATGATCTCAGTGTTTTAATTGTAATTAAGACGACATCTTTAAAACCAGAACTTATGTATGCATTAAAATTACCAATTATTTTTCACTTTTAGTAGGAATAAAAATTCTAGATACTTGGATTTATGGCAAGTCTTTTGGTAAGGAGAGAGCTTCATATAAAGGCTTTCTTAATTCAGCCCTCAAGTCTTAAACATGTTGTGTACAAAGAGAGCTATGTATTAATGCTTCCTCAATGATATATTTTCTTTTCCCCCATGACTGTTATAGGATTCCTCTCAAAAAACAATGAACAGATGCATCTGCTTTATGAAACGTGAAAACAGTTAAGAGTTAAAAAGAAATAAGAATACTGGAGTAAATTTTAAGAGAAGGTTACTTTTTCACAGTAGTAAATATCTTTAGGCTAATGGAAAACTGGCTGTTTTGTATGTCTTTCTAATTTGAAAGGCTAGTAACTTCCAAAATCAGTTAGATGTGTTCATGTTGGCATAACGTGCACTAGATCCATGGTGCTCGAAGTACAGGGATTCTCAGCAGAACAGCTGCATTTTCAATAAGTTAATATTGAAATAAAGAAATAAGTCTGACTTAATTAAAAACAAACAAAATTTTAGCCTTCCTTGGTGGGCTTTTCTAACAGTTGAAACTGGTGTGCCCCTGGCTCATTAGGCTGCGCAGCTGAAGCTTTTGTGCTTGCCGGAAAGAAGGGCATTTATGACCAAGTTCCTGTTATTGACTGGCTCTAGAGAAAAATGCCAAATTGCACCAGACATAATACAGTAGGTCCACTGTGGAAGACTTGTATGAATGCTGGTTTGACATTTTTAAATTAGGATTTTTTTTTTCCCTTCCTATTTCTAGGTTATTTTCTTGACAAATATTTTTTTTCCCAGGCTCTTACAAAAAGAACATTTGCAAATCTTTTTGCAATTCTACTATGTGAGAGATGAGCTCTATTTTTTTTTTTTTTTTTCTTCTTTTTTTTTTTAATACACTGAAGATGTGTGTCAAATAAGTGGCTTAGTTGTTTAGGCTTGGGTTTTGCAATACTAGTGCAGTTTAAAAAAGGCGATCTACAGCATAATCAAAATGCAGTAGAAAAGCAAAGTACAGTTGCTGCTGCATTGACACTAATTTATTTGCCACAGTTTATAAGAATCATTTAAGCACTAATTCATAGATAGGCAAAGCCACATTTATTTTAACTTCAAAGATAAAAATCTCTGGCTTCTCAAAAAGTGTTGAAGGTTTCCTCACTTGAATATTTTCCCACAGTATAGTACTATAAGACTTACTGTAGTTTTTCCTGTATTAGGTGCTATGTAGTTTATCATGCAGGAAGTGTTTAATTTTTCTTTGAGTACTACTTTGAAACCTCTTAGAGCCGGAATTGTTCCTGAATGATCTAAATGTTTTATTCAAAGCTTCTCCATGTTAGAGAAATTTGTAGTTGTGGTGAGCTAGGTGTCCTATTATGGGCAAAAGTGGCTCTGTTTATGGACATGCTTTCTTCCAAATATAAATGACAACAGACCCTTTTGTGCTGTCTGTACCTTACTTTTCTCCTTATCCACACAACGGGTATTTGGGAGTTGAATTGGAATATGTGTTCCTAGAAAACCAGTGTGTGTTGGCCTGAATCACAGTTGCTATCATGCAGTTAAAGGGCCTTAATTTTTAAGTTGGATACTAAATCTTGTTTGCTTTTGTTGGTATTTCTGTACTCAGTTAGTTACAAAATAAGCTAGAAAATAAATTTCAAAGCCTGCACACCAGGAAACATGTTGGCTATTAAATATGGCTAGGAGACTAACTAGGAACATGTATTACCTTTTTTGACCAATGTAAATATATATATACTAGGTTTTATTCTTGTTAGTATTATGAATTCATAGTCCTTTGCTCGTTTACCGCATGATAATATTTTCCTGTGATTGAGGCCAAATTGGAGTTAGTTTAACTGAATGAAGCACAGTTGGAAACCCTTTTACTTAGAGCAGTTTTAACTCTCCTGACGGAGAGGAGTGAAGATACCATTTCCAGCCTGGAAGCTGGGCTACAACCAAAAACAACGGAAAGGAAAGGTACCACCTATTAGGTAATCACCAGTGGTTTTAAGTGCAATGAGCAGGAGCTTCTTCCATGGCTTGTTTCCTTCTCTACTCCTTTTAAAGGTGGTCAGAGTGGAAATCTTCCTGCCATCAAGTAAAAGATCATCTCTTTAGTTATATTTTATAAATTGGAAAGCTTGTTGTTCTTCCAGATATTTTATTTAAAGTTGCTCTCAACTTTGAAAGAACTGATTTAACAAGTTGAATAAATTCAAGTGAAGAAAGTATTCTCTGTGCACCTGCCAAAGAAGCTGTTGTTGGAGATTTCAATAAAGCCATCCTAGGTGTCTAGCCAGCAGCTTCCTCTGTTTCGGGGATTTCTTAGTCTTTCAAGTATATAGCAGTCATGTATTCCTTTACTTTTTGTAAAATGTATTTTTAAATTGTATTAAAATCCAGCTTAAAAACGAGAATGCCTCCTGCCTTCGATTAAGTGTGAAATCTAGCACATGGGGTTGGTTTTTTTGGTTTTGTGGTTTGGGTTTATTTATTTATTTATTTATTTTTTTGGTTGGTTTGGTTGGGTTTGGTGGTTTTTAATTAGATAAAGGTGTGTGCATTTGAAGGAATTAAGGCAGTAAATAGTTAGCTTTACCCTCTCCTGTACAGGTCCGTTCACCTACCTTAACCGTACTCTGCACTTTGATTTCCTGCTGTCCACTGCTTGCACTCTAATGAGAGGAGGAGGGTGTCCTACAGTCTGCATCTATTCAAGCAAATTAGTTATTCAGACTCATTGCTGAAGTTGGATCTTCACACCAGAGCTGTTAAGAATATCTCTACAGACAGGAAACATCTCCCCCCTCACCTTTATTTTATTCTCTTGCAAATATTCAATTTAGAGCCCTGCCCTCGATAAAGGCAAACAGCTTACTGTTCAAAATGTCACCCTGACCTGTTCAATCTTTGCTAGCTTATCTGTAAATGAAGATATGTTTGGGGTTTTTAATTGCAGGTGTTTGGTACTCCTACTCATAGTCTTGCTCGCATTCTAATGGTTTCCACATATACAGCAAAGGGAAACAAAATTAGGGGTTCAACACCTTCCTCAAAACAGAGGAGGGTTGTTAAGTAACTATATTAAATAGTTATAATGAGCTGAAAATTGTAGCAGTTTTTGTAATGTTGTATTTTTGATAAAAGCAGAGAAACTTACTATGGGAAAAAAGAGGTTTAGCTTGTATCCTTTGGAAGTGCTAGCTGTGTGATTTTTCTGTTGAGTTGTTACCAGAACCATGAGCTACTTAGGTAGATGCCAGTATGGGACAAGGAATATGATTTCAATCAAAACTTCTCTACAGAAACAGAAGAGACAGGAAGAACAGGCAGGTGTTCATACAGGAACTTCTAGTTAACTTGTGGGTGCAAACATACCTTATAACAACTTAAAAATATAACACGTTGGATTTTTACAGTTTGATCAAGCACCAGATGAACAGTCTGTGTTCATTGCTGTGCCACTATTAATAGTTATTTATTCCAGTCTTACCTGGGAATGAATGTCCTGATTTGCTGGTTACCGTTGCCTGATTGGTTTACATTATTTTTGCTCTCAATTGGTATAATATGGATAGGGCAAGACAACACAGGCTGTAGCTGATAAATTTTTTTTAATCTAGAAGCCTTGCAGAATTTTAAATTGCAAGCTCCTGATCAGGCAAAGCATGGGACAGAATCCTAATGAACTAGTCCAGTACTTAAAAACTGACTCAAATCATATAACTTTAAAATTTTGTTCCAACTGAAATTGGATCCTAGAATTCAAGAATTCAGCTGATACCTTCATCCTTCATTGCTGCTTAGACTTGTACAATATTAAAACTTGAACCTTGTTGTATGTTTTGGTTTTATTCAGTAATATTAAACTCTTGTGTTGAAATCATGTCTTGAAAGGATTTATTGACGGCATCTTATGAAAGACAGCACTGGAGGGTAAAGAGTTTTTAAAGCACATGATAGTTTCATGGTGAGACTCTCTTGTGTATATTAAAGGAGAGCAAACTTTGCAGAATGAAATATGAAATAGGTTTCTACTGGCTTACATTTTCTTGCAATTTTTTTTATAAGCACAAGTTCTTTGTGTTTGTCCCTTAATGTTTTTAACAAGTTGTGTATAATGTGATGAGAAATGGAGTGATGTAGCGTTATTCAGATTCTCACATCGTTTTTCATTTTACTTTATCCCAGAAGAACATTTTCAAATTGGAAACACTTCATATTGAATTGAGGACATAGTGAAGGGACTATTTTCGGTTTCACAGATGTTGAAAGACTTCAGTTAAGGAGAAAAATTGATGGGGGATTGAGACCACCTTCAGAAATCCTAGAGCATCAGAAGTCTAGTACTTTTTCTTTTTAGTGTTTGTCTCTTCTATTGCCTGTGTGTATGCAGGTGAATTATGGAAAAAGAACTCTGTCCCTTACTTTTGGATCTGAGTCCTTCAAGCATTGGAACTACTAAAAGCAGTGATCAGCATGAAGTGTTCCATAGATTTATCCTTTACTTTGGTTATTGTAGCACTATGCATAATCACTTTGGTTCATGCATATATGTGTAATAGATTGGACTCTGGAATTTTGTCACAGTTGAAGTACAGATAATGTGAAGTTATTATTAGTAAAGATCTGTCACAGAAGTTTCACCTTCTTTTACTCCTTCAGTCCAGGAAAAATTAGACATTGTGAGCATCTTCAAGTTCATCTTGCTGAATTTATAAATTTGTTCCTTTCTTCTGTGAGGGAATGCCTTCCCTGTTCCAGACTCCCACGAAGATGGGAGATCTCTTTGGCTCTGAACGGTTACTGACTGGTTGAGAGATACTTCCTCTTGGTAACTAACTTGGTAACTAAGATTCTGAGGTAACAAGAAATCTGCAGTTATATCAGTAGAAGTGGTGTTTTCTCTTTCAAGTATTTTTAGAAATTTGTGGTCTTTAAATGAAAATACTTAGGGTAATTTCATCATAGTCAAATAGTCTCTGTGATGAGAAAGCAAGAAAACCCCAACTTTTTACTTTTCTTGTATAGAAGATTTATTATTATTTTATATATATTTTTTAGTAGGTCTTGATCGTCAGTGCTGTTGCTGTCAACTTCCATATGCTTGCAGGCTATTAAATAAAAACCTTAGCTTCTGAATTTGAGCTCAGTGGTGGGTATTAAGGTCTTTAAGGTTGCGGTCTGTACTGTACCTGTTATGTTTAAAATGTATACCTAGCACCCTTTATTTGATTGACAGCACATCCAATTTGGTATGCCTCTTCCTATATGCCTGAGAAATGCCTGTGAACTATGGGAATGTAGCCCCTGCTACAGCAGGGAATATTAAGGCTTCAGGAAGATTGAGTTGGCCGAGTGTCATCAGGTAGGATGGAACTTTAGCAGTCTGCACAGTCCGCAAAGTAGATTTGCTCACAGATCTATACAGAGGAAATTTGTGATTGTATATTACAAAGTTCTATACAGAAGGAATGTATAATGATATTAGAGATGCAGCACTGCAGTAAGAATACTTTGTGGTTAGAGATGTCTATCTGGTAGTCTAAAAAGACAAGTTCCTAGGCATGCTTGAGGCTAGTTGCGCCATTTAGCCTTTAAAAGCTAACACAGTGTCTTCATCTGAGATAGTTCATCTAAGGAATGCCCACTTTAAATCACAGAAACATCTGGTATAGTACCTCATTAGCCTGTGATTACATATACGGTAGGACTCAGGTTAAAACTGGAGAGTAACCATGAACTGAACTTGATTAAACCATGAAGAATTATGTGGGTTGATGATTTATTTAGTTTTTTAAATTGTGTTATAATTTTTATGGAGTCTGCAAACTTGAATTTGGTGACTCCTGGCTGTTGGGAGTGGAGGCAAACCACTTTAAGGGTCTCCAGTAGTCATTTTGATAATCATTAGTTCTTTCCTTCTTTTCCTTCCAGACATCTAAAATTATGAGATATATCTAGCTATTTACTTCTTGTCTGCTCAGTGAAACTTGCAGCTTGATCCTCATCTCTCACCAAAGCATCTCTGAAACAAGGTTTCTCGTAATCAAGTTTTTTTTTTTTGTGCTGGTTGCTCTGGTTAAACAGGTAAACACTGTGTTTAGTGGCTATCTGTAAAGGCCATATACAAGTACTGTTATAGCCCTAGTGAATTCTATAGCTTTGAAGCTTAGTCCTTTAGGGGAACATTTCTTTTTAGTAAGTTATTCATTATTATGCTTCTTTAGGAGTAAAGTAAACTTAGATTATCTGTATGTTCCTAGACAGTGAAAAATAATGTTGCTGCCCGCTGTTTAAGGTATCCATTTGAGCTGTTACAGGTGATTAATTTGTATTCTTAGTTCAGATTACACTTCCATAATTCCACTGCTTACACAGAAGCTGTAATGCTCGCTCTGGAATAGCAGATAACTTGTGGATTTGGTTGTCATCTAGTGAGGTTCAGATCCAGATTGAAGACTGCTTTGGTTTGGTAGACACTGTTAGCTCACAGTCGAGGGATGTTGTTCTTTAAAAATATTCTATCTGAGAGATTGGAGAGGGGTGGACAGCCAAAACAAAACCAATAATCACTTAGCTTCCAGCCTTAAGATATTTTATGGACAACTTTGATTAAAAGAAACCTTTTTTCCAATGCAGTTATTTCTACCAGTAAGTGTGTAACTGCCCAGTATTCTTACCTTATATGGTTCCTATTAGATATAGGAAGATGCTGGACAGCCCTTTTATCCAAATTTTTGAAACCATTTGGTTTTAGACTTTTTTTGCTGTGGTTGTGTTTTTGGGGTGTTTCTTGTTTGGTTGGTTGGGTGAGTTTTTTACTAGTAAACTATTCTGAAGTTGGACTCTCAAAATGGCTGTGTTACAAGCTGGTTTTGTTTAATATTTGATACATGAGTGAGAATATAAGCTTTAGCAATTACAGGAATGAATCAGATAATTCTGGCATGCTTTCTGTATTGGGAGGGGTGGTGGTTGTGAGGGTTTGTGTTGGGTTTTCTTTTTTCTCTCCTCTAACTGATTTATTGCCTGTGTTTGTAGCAGCAAAGATACCTTAGACCTTATGCAATTCCGCAAACAAGATCCGTATCTGTGGACAGAATTACATTAGTCTTTGAGCGGTGCTTTTTATTCTTGCCACAAAAACCTTCCTCAATTGCCATTTTTAGCAGTCTGTGATCTCTTAGCATGATAGTAGTGCTGTGCATAAAAAATACTGATCTGGTAAACATACTGTTTCAGTACTCTAGCAGTGTAACACATACTGCATAATGTTGAACCCAAGCATGGTCTTAATAAAATAGCTAGTTTAAATGGCATATATAATTCTAGAAACAGTTAAGGTGCCTTAAAAGTAATTGCATGTTTGACAGATCCCTTGTGGGCAAATTTCACTTTGCTTAAAATGTATCCTGCCATTCATATTTTATAAAACACTTGTCTCTAGCTTGATCTTTGTTTTATCAGATTTATTAGCAAAACATTTTTATGAAGACAGAACTGTTGTAATAAGTGTGCTCAATGAGTTGTTCTTAAATGCATTGATTTGGGACTATACTACAGCTCCCTTGCTGAACACTTACACATCACCTGTATTTGGATAATCTGCTAAAGGGAAAACTTGTTTTTAGATTCCTTTTATTCCTTACAATGGAATAAAACTACTTTTCAGTGTTAATACGCTTCAGTTGAAAATAAATATGTATGCCAGCCTAGCTGGCTTCCCTCAGATTACACTTGGAAAATAGAAATTAAAAATACTTTTTTTTTTCTTTTCTTGAGCTTCACATCAATTCAGCAGGTATGTTAAAATGGAAAATAACAGTGCATTATTAAAACCCTAAGGGTGCTGCTCAAAAACCAAATAACAGAAATTTTTCTCTGGAAGTTGATCTGTGGTCATGTCACAATGTAGCATTGTTGGATTATCTTCCGGTTGATAGAGAAATTGGTATATTACTTTGAACCAATTATCAGTGTTGCTTTTCTAAAGCATACATGTGAAGAAACAGTGTTTCTGCTAAAAAAAAAAATAAAAAAAATACCCAACCTAAATTCTTTTGATAAGATCAATAGCTTGGATTTGTTCACCTTGTGTTGCTTGTGCCCCTCCACAGCTACAGCGAAGCTGTGGTTAAAATCATGGCAGTAGGAATCACTGGTTTTCACATAGCCCCTTCACAATGCCTACTTCTTTCCATATTTAACCCTTCAGAGCTGGGTGTTCGTATTTCCTGACCCAAAGTGCAAATGCATGCTGGTATTAACACTTCAGCCTTGAGGAAACCCACACTGCTGCCAGAAGAAGATTAAGTCCAGAACAGTTGTACACAAGTAGCATTACAAAGATTTCTCCATTTGAAATACTCTGTTAAATTAGGACTTTTCATCAAATGAGTTCTAGGAATATCTCGGTTCTGGAATAAAAGTAATAATTTTAAGTAATGTGGACAAAAAAATAGACAGTTAACAACACACAGTAAATTAATCAAGATAAATATTTATACAACCATGAACAGCAAAAGCTTACAATATAGGATTATGTGGTATTTTTACATGAAATGGGTCGTTAAATTTACTGTACTGTTGCAGTTGAGGGGGGAATAAATAGCTGGTTTGTATTTACAGGTTTGGCTTCATGAATAAAACTACTGTATGAGTTTCAAAAATGTTAGATAAAAAAGTTTCTGGCTTATGTGTTCTTTAATTGAAATTGAAAAAGCACTGCTCTCTTTTTAAATTGGATGTCTAGACAGGAGAGATACATTTCCTTTACTGAGTAGGGCTGAATACTCTCTAAATCTAGATTAGAGACTACAGGCAGATGAGATGCGAATCAGCTGTTTTAGAAAAGTTAATAGGCATAATTACTTGTGTGCAGGCATAATTACTTGTGTGCTGAGGCCCTGTGTTTAGGAGCCCTTTCCTTCCTGAACAATAATACTATCCAAGTTATAGATTTAAAAACAAATTTCTTGTTTTGCCTGGAAGCAGCCCTCACAATGCCTGCCTGTGGCTTGCTTATGAGAAATGTGGATATGTTTTGCAAGAAGCTGGTTAAACCTAATTTTGTTTTTTGGTGATGGTTATGTGGATGGATCAATATATTTTATGTTGATTTAATCCTGCTCTGGAATTTAAAATCTGTCTGCTGAAGGGTTTCAAGTTGGGGTCAGCCTACTGACATTCAGCGAGACCTGGACAATGTGCTTACAGGCCATTTCAAAACACAGGACCCCAAGAATTCTGCACTAAGAAATCTGTCTAATACTATTACA
>JAVHNF010057342.1:0-14271 GCA_034783455.1 Micropsitta finschii
ATAGAGACGGCAGCTGCTGATGGATTGTCATCCCGTTCCCGCCGGACAAGGAGGTTAAGTTCTCCCTGAGGATGTATGGTGCCCCAAGGGGATCAGAGGCATAAACTGGCTGTAGGAATGGCTTATGGCCAGATGTTGGGGACCACAAAGGGCTTTTCTTGCTTCCTGGAGGAGGTGCCTTTTCTTTGCATCTGTGCTTCTTTTCAGGGGTGATCAAGAGTTAAATGGGAATGGGTGTCCATGGGAAAATCTGTGAGTTGGGATAAATAAAGGATGGGGAGCTGTGGAGCAGCTCCTTTAGGAATGGGTGAACCCTGGTCCCTGGTTGGACATTCTGGTTGCTGCAGGCAGTAGGGGTTTCTCAGGGTGAAGGCTCTGGGGGAACTGTGGCAGCAGCAAGGCAGGAGGTGGATGCAGAGCCACATATGAATAACTTGTCCTTTGCGTCCTACTTAATCTGTCCCTTTGGAGTGTGAGCCATTGAGTCTCCAAGGGGAAAAAATGCCCAGAAATTCCACAGGCCCTTCAATATAATTTCTGTTTTACAGTGGGGACAATAAAAGTCCCTTTGTGTGAGGGCTGAAAGAAATAGCCCAGTCCCACAGCCTCCCTGAAATCTTAATGTCAACTATTTGCCTCCTTGTGTTTTCACATAAACAAGCACTTTCTCCTCAATATCTATGCTCTGCCTGCTCCCAGCTTGGTATTTCCCTGCTCAGTGGTGCCTGTGGGATGGACAACCCAGCCTCCTTGTCCTCATCCTGGCTGAGCTTGTGCGGGTGGAGAGAGGTAGGACTACTCAGGGGGATGTAGGCCAGAGAGTAACAAGAAAGGCAGCTTAGGATGGGTTTGGAAGGACATGAACAGTTTGAGCTGCCTTTAATTCAAGGCACTTCTGCTTCTCTGATAGCAGGGGGCAAGCTCTTGTTTACAGACCTGGGGCTGGTGAACTCTCCCTGTTTACACCAGCCTGGCTCAGTATCTTGTTCTGCTCTTGCCAGGGCATCACCCATCCCTTTGGGGTCAGATGTTCCCCTGGTTTAAGTGGCTGTCAGACTAATAGCACTGCACAGATCAGAACAGCTGGGAAACCGCCCCTTCTATTTTAGTTGCTGTTTGCATATACACACTGGAGCATCTCGGGTGTAACACTGAGGACTTCTGTCCTGAAGTCCACCTTTTTTCTATCATGTTCCTTCTTATAAGAAGAAAAAATAGAAGCAAAGAAAGGGCTGCAATGTTGTGTCTGCAAAGTAAAACCGAATTAGACTGAAATGTGAGTGCCAGCAGCGTTCCTGTGGTTATTGTTCATTCAGCTGTGCTGCGCGCGTGTGCTGCTCCGTTTGTTCCTGTTCTCAACCGAGTAACTCGATATCTCACTGGGTGCATTGTAAAACACATCCCATGAAATTCAGGGATGCAGAGCCCATGAACTGCCACTGCTGTGAAAACACTGGGGCTTGTTTCTCTTGTGTTCCACCTTGGATGTTGGGAGTAGAAGCTGGTTCTGGTGATTGAAGGTTGATCTGGGACTAAGGCAGTGCTTGCTAAGGCAGCTCTGGAGAGATTTGGGCTGGTGAAGGGGATGTCATCCATGTGGGTTAGTGCCTTACCTCCTCAGCACATGTTTGGAAATAGTTATGATGATACCTCCTGGCTAATTGCTCTTGGGCCATCTTACCCCATGGCTCAATTTCCAGTGCATCCAAAGCCCCTTGAAGGCAATGGATGGGTATCTGGTAACTCTATGTGATGCTACATCAAGTCCATCTTGGAATAAACAGCAATGAAACACTTGTTGAGCTATTTGTTTCTTCCACTGGCTTTCCACTGTGGCCCTAGCACCCAGGCAGGGTTTCTTCCCTTCCCTGTGATCTGTCATGGGGATCCTCAGTTCTCAAATAGCTTTGCTGCCTCTTCTGTTGACCTCTTACTCCTCCAGCCCTCTTGGAGCCTGTGATCATCTCTTTCCATCTTCATTGCATAGCTTCCCAATTCACATGTATGGGGAGGAGTTTGGAAGCAGTTCATGGAGAACTTCAAAGAGTAACATCAGATGAATGAATGAATAAAGGGTAGTTTTGTTGCTCTTATCCTTTCATCAGCTTTATTTGGTTCCCAGCGGTACATTTGGCAATTGCCATTCCATCTGGCTTCTTACTGAGGGTCAGATTAAAATCCTGTTGAAGATGAGAGCAAACTGCTGTGGAGCTGTACAGGACCAGTGAAGTCTGAAGCTGACTTCTGGCAGAGTAGCTCTCATTTCCCTTTGTGTTGGTTAAACTAAGAGGTTAAACATTTGGACAGGAATCTCGGAGGCAGGAAATTCCTGTCCTGAGGATCCTTCAGCAATACAGGCTAAGGTGGTAAAATACAGCACTAACAAGTTTGTCAGCTTTCTTGGAGGAATGGATGCTGTCCCCCCTGCATGACACAGGGAAGAGACACCAGCTGCTGATGTCTTCCTGACTTAGATCAGTAGTTTTCAGTGCTATGGTTCTGTTTGGTTGTAGGAAAACCAGATTCAGTTCAAATGAGAAATCCCACGTCAGTGGAAGATAACGCGGTCCCCATTGCCAAGCCTGCTGCAGGCAAGACCTTTCCCACTGACTCGGGTGTCCTGCGGACCAGCTTTATGCTGCAGGAATGTGTGCGCCTGCAAGCTGCTTAGAAGGGAGGTGCTGCAGGGGTTCCCATGTCCAGAGCAAATCAAGTGTTGTAGCTTCTCCACCCCAGTCTTTAGTGATTTCTCTCCTTTCAGGCCAGTGTACCCCAGCCAAGAATATGGGAACCACATGGCCAAAGCCAAATGAATGAGAACCAGAGGTTGGGGGCCCAGGGCCTGTCAGCAGGGGATGGCTTAAAAACAAATGAAAGAACAGAGAGAAAAAAATAGCTGTAATTATTGTGAACTTCTAAAAACACAAAATAAAAGCTTGTTATTCAGAGTTCCCTTTGCAGTGTGTAATTTCATTTCCCCCCATTTGCTTTTATTACTTGCTCTGGGCACTGTCAGAACAACCTGATTTATAAGTGACAGCTTTGGCTATTTTTCAGGCGAGTCTCTCTAAATATAAGAGTGTGAAACCTGTCCCGCTGCCAGCAGGGCTCTTAGAATTAAGCCTCACATGAGTTGGAGCATGCAGGAAAGTGCTGGGTGCTTTATGACTTCAATGGCATTCATAAAAAGCAACCTCCCTCCTTTCTCTTGGGATGATTTTTCCTTTTATTACACAGAAAAGCTCAACCTGTAGTTAGAGAAAATAGGAAACAGCCACTGCTTGTTCTATTCTTACAGCTTCCCTGCTACCGGCTCCTTTGTGTGCTATCAGCTGAGAGTTGTAGGGCATGAGGGAGATGCTAATTGACCAAGGGGGTTTAGCAACAGAGCTTTGTCTAAGGCTTGCTTTCCATCCTGAAGAGAAAAAGCCAATGAGCAACATGAAGCAGAACACAATGACAGGTATATAGCGTAGCCTGCTAATTTAAAGTGAATTTATAGTGATGTCACAATTGGGGTAAACTTTAATTGTCAGCCCGAATAAAACTTAGTATGTGCTTTATGTTCTGGTTAATAAAGAAAAGCTGTGCTCATTGCATGATGTTGTTTCTGTGTATTCTTTGTAAGCACGGTCTCAGTTTTTGCCTATGGAAGTGCCTGACTTTGGTGGTGCTGCTTTTTTGGGTGCCGTTAGAAATCTGGACCTTTGACTGCCAATGCTTTCAAGCTCAGAACATTTGGTTTGGATTTAAAGTCCCCATTCTATAGGAATCATAGCTCTTGTTGGCGACTTCTGTGCTCAGATTCTGGTATTGCCTGTTTTCACTCAGAGACTCACAAGGATCAATGTTTGAGGGGTCTTTTAAACTTCACTCTCTGAAGTGTGCTGCTCTGGTACCCAAACAATCTGACTTTGATTCAATAGCCTCGTCAGACTGAGCAGGCTGGAGGCCCACAAAGCTGGGCAGAGGTGGCACCTTCTTGTGAACAAAGGATGCTTTTTGAATTGGTTTTTGGGCTGAATGTATTTGTAGGTGCTGATATGCAGCTCTGAAATGCTGCTGCTCTGTTTTGCTTGTGGGTGAGGATGGAGAGCCTTTGTAGGGCTGTGGGAAAGGTGAGAGGCACTGTCCTCCTCTGCCATCCTTTGACATTGAGGGATTTGCAAAAGTCTGACAATACATTTCCTGAAAGAACGGTTACAGGTATAAAGCTTGCATCCTTGTAGAACACTGTATATCCATGTCTTGAGTTTAATGCTGTCCTCAAATAAATTCTACATGACATTAAGGTGAAAGTCTGCTTGGGTTTAATGTTGGGAAGCTGCAGTCTAGGCCTTGTAAGAAAGGCTTTACAAGCCCACAAAGCTTAACCCTCTCTCTTACAGAGGATGACATGTTTTTAATCACCCGAGATGGATGTGCTACTTGGCCCCTGCTCAGTACCATCCCTTCCATAAGCAGGATGGAGACCCCAGCACTACATAGCTGGTGGCAGGCGGCTGTTCCCTGCCAGGCTGGGTGGGTGATGCTGGAGGGCTGCCCATTGCTCAGGAAAGTTAAGTCAGATTCCTGAATTATTCCATTTAGATAAAAGAAAATCAAATTTGATCAATGCTGCTTTTGTGGGTTTCAGAAACACTCCCACTGAAGTCAATAGGGAATTTTTGGGTTTGGATGACTTTTATTTCAGGAGGAAAAAGTTAAGCTAACACAGGGTGTTTTTACAGTCCCATTCTATGTATTCCATCCTTCAGGGCCCTCTTTGGAAAGCTTCCAGGTGGGAGATTTGTTTTGGTCTTATGTTCCAGGGCTGGCATTCCCAGTAAAGGCACATGAATGCTGCAAAACTGAACTCTTCAGGAATGTCTGTGTGCTGGAAGAGCCTGGCTCTCATCTCTCGTCTCTCAGCTGTCCCAAGAGAAAAGCAATGTTAAGCTGGCTTTATAGCTGTACTTGAGCAGCTGAGGTTGCCTGATGCCGTTGCTCTCGTTCCTGGTTTTAGCCATTGTCAGATCTTGCTGCTTCAGTCAGGGTCTGTCTTTATATTTGGCATTGGCTATTTATCCCAGGGAAGGGAATCAGTGAATTTGGATGTGAACTGAGTTCAAGACCCAATAGAAGTGCAGGATAGGATGTGCATGGGGAGCTTTGCAGAACCTGATAGTCTCTACTGACTGCCAAGGATTGACAGCAAGAGCAGAGGGTGAAGAACGTGAAGTGGAAGCAGAAATGGGAGGGAAATGGGTGGTTTTGGGTGGGGGGAAGTCCTGGCACTCATGGCTATGGTTGCACTCTACATGAGGAGCCATGTTTTCCAGTGGTTAGTCTGCAGGTGGTCTTGTGGCTGGGCTGATGCTTGTGACAGTGGTCCAGGAAGATGTGTGCCTTGTCTCAACTGCATCAGGTGGTATGTGGCAGGCCTGACCTGGTGCTATTATTGGGGTGTATGCTGTGTTAGGATCAGGGTTGTCACTGGAAACCACAGTCTGGAGGGAATGTGAAAACCCCGTCATGGAACTCTCCAGTGCATCCCAGCAAGATGCTGCGCTGGCATGAGGATGGAGGAGAGTGTTGGAGCGTTTCCCATTGAAACAGCTCAGAAGTAGATAACAAAGCAGTGTGGACAGCTCTAGATAAACGCCAGGCAGGGTTTGCAGAGGATAAGACAGGCAATAACCCTGTCACTGTAATGGGAGGGAAGCTGAGCCAGTCCTGCTCTGGAAAGCCCTTACCAGGGCAATCCTGGAGGCACGTTTCACTAGCAGGTGCTTATGAAGCAGAGGAGCTGATATGCCTAGAGGTTTCCTGGGATATTGTGGAGCCTTTTTTCCCTGGGTTCTGCAATCACTTCCAGGCCAGTAGCCAAGCACAAGCTGTAAATAACAAATGGTTACAGATGATCCCATCTCATTTTGCTGGGATGTTGTCAGCTCTGGGCTTTCCCTTGGCATCTTCTCTCCGGTGCTTTGCACTCCCATCTTCAGCTCCCAGTGCTATTGTGGCATTTGGCTGTCTCCTCTCAAGCTGTTGGTGTAAAGGAGTCACTTCTGTGGTGACCTCATCAAGGATGTCATGCAGGGAAAGCTGATGGATCTAGGCTATGTGGTCTGGGTGATGCTTGTGTCTTCTTTCCCAGGGGTTTCTCTGGTCATCGCTAGCTTGGGAAGGGCTGGAGATAAGGCCAGAGGAGGAATGTCTGGGATTTGCATCCATCAGTGTGTGTGTCAGTGCTCCAGCAAGGGCAACTTGGAAAGCAGATCTTGTGGCCTTATCTGAGGTTCTTGAGCACCCACAGCTACACAGGAAAAGTCACCCGGGTGGGTATCTAAACTTTATCCTGTCACCTAATGTTCCCACTTTATCAAATATCCAAACTGGGGTTCTGTCCATCACACTGCTGTTTTTCCTTCACCAATCAGGCATGTATCATAAGTAGCAGTATTTATCAAGGATCAAATAATACTGTACAAACACTGAAATATTGGGATACACACCTAGTGCATGTGTGTGTCCTCCTGCCCTGCACTCATGAGCTTAGCGAGCCTCTTTCCATCAGGAACAATTTGAGCTGGGAACATCTGGCTTAGTACAGCAAAGGTGAATGTTCGAAGTGTGCGAGAGGCTGGAGTCACATCTCGGCATTGTAAACCTTGTCCTTCCCTGTTCCACCACCTTGTGCTCACTCATTGCCTTTTCACTGCACAATTGCTTGGGTAAGGGGCTCAGCTGGATCTTGGTTTGCTCTGCAAAACACCCAGCACATCTTGTGTTGGGGCTATGTGCAGAAGCAGCTCACCATGGTCCTCATCCACATGTTGTGTGTGCTAGAAGCTGGTGGTACTGATATGACCGTGGCCCTTGCACCCATCTCGCAGCTGTTTGGAGCTGGCCTAGGAACAGGAGGGGAGGTTTTGCTGTGCCTCTGGGGCTCACGCTGTTCTTTCCATGGGCTTTGTTACTGCTGGATTGAATTTACAGCTCAGCCCCGTGTGGTGGCTGCGTGCCCAGGCTTCACTCCCTGTGTTTATTCATCTTACAAAGACCTGAGCTACAGACTATAACAGTGGGGAAAGGGGCTCCAGATCAGCTCTTTCTGTGCTTCACCAGTGGTGGCTGGTGCCTGACCTGCTGTTTTATGCACCAGGTTGCTTTAGCGCTCTCACTTGTCTTCTGCAGTTGCTGCTCAGAGCAGCTCCTGAATGTAGATTCCTTTTGATGCTGGGGGTCCCACGCTGTGTTTGCAGTCTGGAGGACAGGCTCAGTCAGAGCTCCCAGTCATCAGAAACACTTGGCAAAGAGCTGAATTGTCCTTTAACAAGATTTCTTTCTTATCCCTTTTGTAGTTGCTTTGTGCGCATCAGCCTGATGAGCTGCACTGTAAACCAGTTGTGTACCAAGGGTTAAAAGCTCCACAAGTGGTGAGTCAGAACAGACGTTTGAAGAGACATGGACTATCTCAGCTTGTCAAAATAAACATTTCCTTTAAGCACAGACTGTGCCACTGTCTGAAAGCCCATAATTTAAAGCCAGACTCTTTCCAGTTGGGCTTTGCTTGATGGTAAAGCAGAGTGTGTGTGGTGTGTATAGCACAGGTACAGAACAGTGCAGCTTCACAGCAATATGATTGCAGGGAAACCTTTTTGGTACGGAAACTTCTCTTTTGCTGATAACGTGTACATGCTGCTGCTATTTATAACCTTGGGAAGAGCCTGGGCTGTGCCCGTGGGCTGATCTGGGCCATCAGCTTTATGGGTTGTCCTGGCTGGATGAGCCATTGGGATAGGATGAAATCCAGCTATTGTCAGCGGGCATTAGCAGGAGAGCTGGAGGGGGCCAGGCAGGGGAGCACGGGAAGGCAGAGCTCAGTGTGAGCAAAGCCTATGGAAAAGCAAATTCCTGATGCTTTGCACACCCAGAGACCACCTGGCACCATTCACAGCACAGACAGAGGGTGCAGGAGCTATGGCTGAGATGCACGTTCTTGAGCTTGGGAGGCTGCAAGATGCTTCTTGGTGCAGAAGCCACTGAAACATCCTTTTCCTTCCTTCTTCTGTCCCTAAGGCTTAGCAAAAGGTAACCAGAAGCAGTGTGTTTCTTTATAAAACACAAAGCTTAGAGCCCTGAGTTATAGAGTATTCAGCTTCAACCAGGCGCTTGTGGTGGGACCTTAGAAGTGGCTGCAGCTCTGCACATCCCTGTTCTGAACACCCAAAGTAAGCATGCTTTTCTGGTGAGGACCCTGGGTATCCCAGCTGAATATCAGAGCTTTAAACCCCAGTGTGGTTTTGTTCTGGGTGTTTCCCTATGTTTCCCATAGCTTGGTCACAAAGGACTGATCCTCTGCAGGAGAGAAGGGGAGAAAAAAGGCAGGATGATTCCCAATTAAATGAAAATAGTGCCCAATGGACCAGGCTTTCCACCTGCACCTGAGTGATTTAGGAATAGGGAGGTGTGTGTGATGTGGGCAGGTTTGTAAATCCCACTTGAAGCAGCTTCCTCCCCTGTGCTCCTGGCTCAGCCAGGAGGGGAAACCAAGGGCTGCTGTATCCTCCAGAGACATCTGGTGAGCAGGGCTATGGAGGTGACAAGTATTTCTTGGCCTTTGTGTATGAAATGCTTCATGAAGCATCTAAAGAATAATATTTAACAGTGTTTTGTGAACCAGGCTTTCCACATCTGTAACCCAAACAGCCTTGTTCTTTTATAGGACCACGTTCTGCTTCTGCTGCCCTCCACAGCAGCCACTTTCTGTCCTTGGCTGTTCTGGGGGCATCTGAGTCACCTCATTTCCTCAGGGCTGCTGTTTTATCATGTATGGAGGACTCTCAAACTCTGAGAATGGATATCTTAAGGAAAAGCCCAGTTGCAGGACGGTTGCTCCATCTCTTCCTTCTTTTCTTACCTGCAGGCTGCTGTTTGGAGCTTGCTACAGACCCATTTTAAGTGTGCTGTAGCATGGAAGTTAATCCCTTTGGCAGAAATGGACCTTCAGGGGAGCTGGAATAGCAGGACTTCCCTACCATCTGATTCTAGTAGTTTGTGCTGAACAAGATTACATTTTACTACTTTGACCAGTCAAAATTAACTGGTGCATTAGGTAGAGTTACTGAAAAGTAAAGTATTAGAGACAAAACTCTGCTTTTGTGCTATGCAGCTCTTAAAGGACTAATGACATCTAAGGGTAAATAAGCTGGTTTTAGGAAAAGCCTTGTATCTAAAAACACTAATGCTGATGATCTCGCTTTCCAGGATCTACTTGAATACATCTTCCTGCTCTGCATGATGCTTTATTCTTGGCTTTTCTGCCTTGAAGCTTCCCTTGCGCAGACATCTTCCCAAGTGGGCTCAGTCTAACCCCTCCAGGCATTTCTATCAACCTTATGGCTTTGTGCTTGTCAGACTTGAGCGATTTAGGGGGTTTAGAGCAGAAAGATGAGACTGAGATAGTCTTCAGTGTGGTCTTGTCCTGCTGTGTGTTAGTTTGGCTGTTGGTTAGCGCTGCAGAAATGAAAACTGCTTCCCTACTATGCTTCTCAGTGTAATACTGACCTTCTGCAGCTCCTCCTTGGTCAATGCAATCACGCCCTGTGCTCAAGTATAGAGATAAAGGTACAAAAACTAGATAGGATAGACATAATCTGTTTCTTGCATGGGTTATTTAAGTCTTGATGCACAGTAGTTACCTGTTACGGCACTGCTGTCCCTTAGTGCCACCTGGCTATAGCAAAGCCATCAGTGATCCTAACCATGGTCTTTGGCTCCAAAGAGTATCCTTGGTGTCACCAAAGGCATCCTTCTTTCTACCTGTTCCCTAAGAGGGCATAAGCCAGGAGATAACTGTGCCCTCATGGTGTCTGTTTCTTGGGTTCCAGAGCACGAACTGCCCTCAGCCAACCTCGGTCTGCCCAGCCACCTCATCCAGCGCCACTGGCCACAGCCTGCCTATGTCACCCACACAGCCCCCGTGGTCAAGATGCTCTTTGAGCAGGATGAATGGAGAAGAGGTTTCTGCAGCAGCGCAGGAGACACAGACTCAATCCGAGAGCCTGGGGAAACCGGTTCTGAGGAGGAAACCCAAGTGCCATCAAAGCTGAGGAGAGGTAGCATCCTCAAGGCTGAGGGGGGTTCTGTACCAATACTCACTCCTGAGAGCAGTTTGCCATCAACAAGTGGTTGCCATAGGGTTATTTTTGCAAGAAAACCTCCTCCGTGTGTGCTACCAACTAGTTCCTTGGCAAGTTCCAGCAAGAAGAAATGATCTGTCTGCAGCTAGAAACAAAAGAAGATGCTCTCAAGTGTTTGCCAGAGCGCATTAAACTGTGCATGCAAATAGCACTTAACTTTGTGACTCTTTTCCTAAAACCCCTATTTGAGTGAAAGCAGACAAACACAGAAGGTGCTGCATTTTGTGCTTGTCTGCTCTCAGGTCTGGAGAAAACTAGAACCTCTTCCTATGGAACTTGGTTCACACTCATCACTTGCTGTTTGCTTCTTGCAGATGCCCCACAAAGGGTGCAATGCAGAGGCACACTATGGAGATGCCTGTGTGCCCACACAGCCCAGCACACACACAGGACCCAGTTCTCTTCTCTCCTGCATCTTGTGACCCTGCTGGCATTGGTACTGAGTGCCAGCAGCCACGGTGGGGATTTGGCTGGGGGTGATGGCCTTTGGGGACTTTGTGTGCGTCTGCATTCATTCAAGATACTGGTCGCTGGAGGAAAAGTGCACTGAGAATCTCTATGTGGAAGCTGTATGTTGCTGAAAGACCCTGGACTAGAAGGGAGAGGAGTTCACAATGAGCATTTGCTAGTACTTTTATCCCTTTTTCCCAGTGCCTGCCTGTCCTTAGGGTGTGAGGTCTGTTCAAGTTGCATAGGCTTTCCGTATGTATATATCTATGCATGTGATGCTTTCATGCATACAAGTCAATCGCAATGCAGCAGCAAAGCTGATCAGTCAGCTGGTAGAAGACCTGCTACTCCTTTCTCACTTTTACAGATGAGCAGAGGTGCTGAGGTCAAAATTGCTGGGGATGTGTATTTTTTTCTGCGAGTCCTTAGCCTTAATATGATACTGGAAATTATATACTGAGGGTCTCCAATGCTAGTGCATGCCAGCTCAGAGCTTAGGTGCTGGGGAATGTTGCTAAATGTCTTAAAACTATTTGAAAGACCATAATCTCATTATTCTTTAGTTGACAGAGGTAGAATCCAGTTTTCTAGTACCATCTCTATGGCCATCTTCCTTCATTTGGACCTTCCAACTTGTGCAACAGAGCCTGTGGGTACCTCCACCACCAGTGTGTGTTCATGGTGAAAGAAATAAATTGATGTGGTTTGTTTTCCACCAAAATTACGTCAGGTTGAGGAAGTCATTTGCCCTGGAAAAGCTTGCTGAAGTTATAGACAACTTATCTAATAATCAGGAGTATTTGGTGCTGCATTTCATGTGCTGTTCCCAAGTGCTGCTGTCAGCTTGTGTGACTTTGAGATGGGACTAGTGCCACTCCTTGGCTGAATGCTTTGAAAGCAACGTTGGGCCTCGGCAAGGAAAGAATGTAAAGAACTGGAAAATGCAAACAAAAGGGAAATCACAGCTTTCTATGGGTGTATAAATAAATCTGTTCCTGCCCTATTTAGAGCCCTGGGTAACTCACCCCCCTCGTGCCTGCGTATGCACAGAGGCAGCACGTCACAAGCCCTGTGCTCAGCAGTGTCTCTCCTGCCAACCCGTGGCTTTGGTCACAAGCCACAGAACTGGGAAGAAATAAATAAACCTTCATTTCCAGCTCTTCCCTCTGACTCTTCTGCTGGTAGCGAGGGATCCTGGAAAAGGGATGTGTTGATGTCACTTGTCTCCTTGCTGAAAGGGATGCGTTGATGTCACTTGTCTCCTTGCTGAAAGGGATGCGTTGATGTCACTTATCTCCTTGCTGATGGGGTGACTGCAGAAATAGTGGGGAGACCCAGCTGGGGCTGTGACTTTCCTGTTCATGCATGAGGAGGGCTGTGGGCACTGTTCCCCTGCACCAAACCCCATGTGCAGGGAGCACCATCTGTGAAGGGGTTG
Source organism: Micropsitta finschii (assembly GCA_034783455.1). NCBI lineage: Eukaryota > Metazoa > Chordata > Aves > Psittaciformes > Psittacidae > Micropsitta > Micropsitta finschii. Next base: position 12,076 of record JAVHNF010057342.1, read on the forward strand.
ATGGTTTCTATTTAATAGCATCAGCATACATGACTGACTAGGGCCGGGTTGTTTGGAGGTACTGAAGCAAGTGGAAGAGGTGTAAGATGTGATGTGAGCCACTGTCCAAGCTTCTCAGGGTTACTGGGGTTTGCTCTGCAATCAAACATGCCCAGTGAAGGGGGTACAGCACTGATTTCTCTCCAGGTTCATTGCACGCCAGCTCTGTTCAGAGGATGCTGAAGCAGGGGTGAATTTTATGTGTTTGCATAGCTCTGGGAAGGTGAGAAGGAAAACACCCACCTTCCTTCTCCTGCACAGAGGTTTTACTAGGGCTGGTAAAGCCTTGTTCATATGCCTGTGTTAAACCATTTTCACTATTACACCTCCTCCCTTGAGGAATGGCTTCTTATTCTGCAGGTGAAAGACCAGAGTTATTTATGGGCACTTTTGTGGTGAGAAATGGTATAGAAAAAGGTTGAAGCCATCCCTGGAGAGCCAGAACCAGCAGCTGAGGTGACTGAGAAAACATTTTCTTGTTTCTTTTGCACATGCAGTGTTTACACAAGTGCTTGAACGTGTTCAGTTCCTTGTGGGAAGGGGTCCTAGGGCATCCCTGCAGCAGTGTCTTGTCTGTGTGTCCATGTCTAGGGCTGCCAGAGGCATTGCAGGCTGCTCTTTGCTCTCCTTTTTTCCTCACTGGATACATTAACTGATTTTTGTGCCTCGGTTCCTCTATAGCAGGGATGAGCATCAGCAGAATGTTGGATGCGGCACAAGGGAACACATTTATTGGTACAAGGTTTGGTGTTTATTGATGCTACCCATTTTTCACCAGGTTTAGCACTCTGTGGGGAAGGCGCACAGACTTTCCAAAACACATTTTATAATCAAGCCATTTCAAGGTTTATGCAGTATAATATGTTTAACCGTTAAACTGTAAATAAAAGTCACTGCCCAATGCTTAGCCCCCTTCCAGACATTATAGTCAGCTACATCTTTAGTTATTTGATTTATAAGCAACTCGCTAGCACTGTTGCATCTGTTACGTGTACATGCTATTTACCTGGCAGATGACCCTGTTCATTGCAGGGCGGTTAGGCTAGATGACCTTTGAAGGTTCCTTCCATCCCAAACTATTCTATGATTCTATGCAGTATACAAACTTATCCTAGGAGGGGTTGTGGGCTTAACCTATCCCTGCCTCACCCTTGACTTGGAAAATAGGGGAAAAATTCCTTTCCCACTGTAAACCCAAAACACATTCCTGCCTCAACCTCTGCTCAAGTAGGCCTCCACCTTTTAGCAAACCTGTTGACTGATTTGCCTTCTCTGCTGGGTGTTTTTTAAAGGATGCCTTCTTCTGAGGTCTCCTCGCCCTTCTCAGCAGCTGTGCTCCCTCCTGTGGCAACACCAACCCCAAGAAAACCCCAAAGCACAGGGAATTTACTCCTAGAGAAGGGCTGGGAATAAAACACAGCCCCACATATGCTGAGGAAAGGTGTTTTAGGAGGCAAAACCACATGCATATGCACAAAAGCCTAGGCACCCTCAACCCACAGCAGATATTTCCCAGACTCTATTCCTAATATAAATCAGTGGGGAATTGTCTTGCTGAGTGGAAGAGATCTTGTGCTGTAGTTTAACAGAAGAGACACTGCTGCCCATCGCCCTGCAGGCAGAGCCCTATACGCACCCAGAAGAGCCCCCCAGCTCTTTCTGGAGGCCTTGCAGAGGGGTCCATTTGATGAGGCATAAGGAGTATTAAATGTTTCCAAAACTCTGCATCTGGTATTGATTTTACGAAGTCTGGACCTGGCAAACAGTGTTAGCACAACGAAGGCTTGCGAGAGTGATTGTTCTGCCCTCATTTGCCTTTTGGACTCCAGCACAGCACTACCCGTCGTAATGCCTGTTCATAGACCAGTTGCTACAAATGGTCCAACTATTTACTTCTCAGTTTGTTATTCTCCACCAAAAAGCAAACCCTTTAATGAAAGAATAGATGAATAAAAACGTACCATCTCAGATTTAGGCTGAGAAACAGGTACCCTCTCTCTTTTTGTTATTAAATAAAAATTCCCCAAAGATGATGAAGTAGCTCTTATCTTTTATGACAGCACACCCAGATCAAACGCTTCTCATGGCAAGACAAAAACCCACAGTGGGGAGCTCTCCTTTGCAGAGATTCATTTGCTATCTGGTATTGATGTGTTA
>JAVHNF010057342.1:34202-48314 GCA_034783455.1 Micropsitta finschii
GATGGGCTGCTGAGGTTTGAAGGCAGAGGGGTGGAACTGGACAATCTGAAGGTCCTTTCCAACCCAAACCATTCCACAATTCTATACTCCTGTACGAGTATCGCTGTGGTCCCCATCGCTAGGACGTGTGTCCTCACATCAGGGAGGAGGGAGGGATGAATGGGGTGCTGCACTCTTTTGTTTCTATGTTTAAACCCCCAGTTAGCCATAGCAGCCGCAGCGTGCATAGTGTTCTGCTGGGAGTGTTTAGCTGTTGTGCCTGGAGAGCACACTGAGCAGGCAGGCAGAGAGGAGCTCGGGGTGTTGAAACTCTTCTCTGCACAAGAGGCAAAGTGACATTGGCTCTGGCTTGGCTCCCCAGCCCTTACAGTGTGTTTTATATGTATGCTGGCACCTTATGAGCCCTCCAAATAAGCTGTCTCCAGTGCTGAGATTAGGCTTTATTGCAGGTGGGGCTCATAGCAACGTCTCTTGCTGTGTTTGCCTAACAATGTCCATCATGTTTTTATTTGATTATAACCTTGCTGAAGTGTGGCCATTAGCTTTTATATTCTTCATGCTGTGTGTTTCAGCTCCCTTTTCTTTATCTGGAAGCTTTCCAGGGAAGGGTTTAGCTGTTGGGAAGAGCAGGCCTGGGGCACTGCTCCTCGTACATGCCACCATGTCAAGCCCTTCAGCACCCAGGCACCACACTGTGCAGCTCTGACTGTGTCCCAGTGAAGCTGTGTGTCAATAGTTCTGTTTCTATAGGATTCTTATAAGAACCCTGGGACGTTGTGCTCCTCACATGGTTAAAAGTCATGCCTGAGTTTTCAGTGCTGTCATCTCAACATTACAGCCTCCCGGGGCTGTACTGTTGGTTGCTTTGGGGAATGCAGGCATCTTTCTGCATGCAGAAAGGCAGAAGCTGCCTTTATCTTGCCTTGCTGCTGTGATTGTCCTGGAGGACTGGGCCCTGTATTCTACTCCATCCATCCATTCATCCATCCATCCATCCATCCATCCATCCATCCACCCATTTTTGGGCTGGCTGGTTACCAAACACACCTATGCAGCCAATGTGTCCCTTTAAGCTGGCATAGCACTGCTGCATTTGGGCTAAAACCCAACCTTGGAGAGTGGCTCCTGGTTCTCCTTTCCCCAGGATTAACGCAGGAATGTTTGTCAGCAGCTCAAATAAGCTGTGGAAAACTGACCTTGTGCTTAGTTCCTGCAAATAATAAAGATTTAGCTGCAGGCTGAGAGGGAAGATCTCCTGTGGCTGGAGACATCTCCAGCTCGAAGGTGCAGTTAGTTATTTAATCCAGAGTAGTCCATGGAGAAGTGCATGGGGATGAAATTGCTCTGAGCTTCTCAATAGCATTTTAGTGCCAACTTTCAGTTTTGGAGTATGAGGTTGGAAAAACGCAGTCTCAGTTGCTTTATTGCTTATCTGTTGGCACTGCATTTTAACATCAGCATGTAATAGATGGGTGCGAGTGGTTCGGGAATGAGTAGGATGGGAGTATCTCAGTTCTTAAAGCCACTGAAAAATTATTCTCAGTATAACTTTCCATAGGCAGAAGCAGGTTAGTTGAACCCGAGCCATGCAGTAGAAATGTGCTGATTCCAACAACATTTCCCAGCAGCAGAAAAGAAGTTGAAATGTTTGGTTTGGACCATATCAGAACTGCAGCAGAAGCAGAATGTTTCTGTTCCATCACTTAAATGAATTTCATGTAGTGTAGACTGTAAGTTTTGATATTATATTGTCCTTATAGATTGTATAATTCCATGTGCAGGTAGTAATGCATAGGAGCAAAAGGAAGAATGAAGGGTCACTGCAGTGAAACACTGTAATGGCCCTAATCTGATGGCTGGGAGAAAAATGTTGCTTCTTGGCAAACACATGAATTCTAGCTTTTTATGCTAGAATTATTCAGAATCAGTCTCTCCCTTAATGTCAGGATTTCCCAAGTAATGGAAATCACAGCTCCCAGCCAGCTCCGCTCAGGATGTCGTCTGTGTTAATTATTTATTGGAGCCAGATATAATAGGAGATAACTTAAGGACATCTGGGATAACGCCACTGCTTTAAAGCCATGTCACATCCCCAGGCTGGCCAGGGACAAAGGAGGATGGAGAAGAGGAGGATGCATGGCTTATGGTGCTTAGGGATGGACAGGCTGCTCTACTGGTGGAGGGGGCATGTGTGATCCTATGGGGCTGGAGGACACCACAGCTCTGTGTGTGTCCACAGAGACCCAGCCTGAATGCTGTAATACCCTGATGTGGGCTGAAGAGCTCATCACGGCTCTTGGCTCTGCCTTGCAATGGTTCAGCTTGCGGCTGCTAAAGCAATAACGGGGCTGCTGCTGCCAGGAGCCAGAATCAGCTTTTGTGTGCTTCATTTAGCAAAATACTGAAATCCTCATAGAGAGTGTGTGTGAGTGAGGCAGCAGTGCCCTGTGCTGGTTTGCATAGGGACCCCCATGGAAGATGTGTGTGTGGGTTACCTCAACTGACCATTGCTCAGTGACGAGGACCATGCAGGAGACACACACAGCCTCAGCACTGGGTCTCTCCAGCACCCAGTGAGAAAGAGGCAGTGGCAAGGGTTTATTTTCAAGGTTTCCAAGAAAAATCTCTGCATTGGCATTGATGTTGGAAAGGGAAAATGTGGAAGAGGGCAGGAGTGACAGCCCAGGGCCCCCCGATACTTTGCTAGAGCCAGGCAAGCTGCATTATGGGGTCAGTGCTGACCAGGGGAGGCTTCTGCAAAGGAGACGCATCAGTTTGACACAGCCCCTGTGCTGACAGAGCTGCTTCCTTGGTCCCAAACTTGCTGCTTCTCAATTTATAAGTTAAGCCTTTTCAAAGCAAGGTTTTTGCTACCAGCTGATTTGATTTTATGGTGAGATGTTTGGGTTTGTTCCTCTCAAGCCCTCGGATCCTGGAGTCCTGTGGCTATGTCAGCATCTCAGCTGCTGTATAAACTCTTTCCATGTCCTTGGGAGACTAGACTCGAAACCCAAGCTGAATACACATTATTTTACACAGTTTTCCAGAAATCTCTCTACATTGTTACCTGTAAAAAGCCACATTTATTTTAGCCTTTAAGACACCTTTGAACAGCCCTGTGGCAACCTGTAGCCCTGGGAATAACCTGCACTAGGGAGGAAATGTGCATTTCATCCTCAGTTTTTAAGCTTTGAGTGTTGTTATGTAGAAGGGTCAGAGACTCTTTATTGCCCTAGGATTGGGTAGGAAAGCCTGAGGCTGCAATACCTGAGCCTGGGGCAGCCTGGAGGCAAAAGCAGTTGGTGGGAGTCTTTCCTCCAGCCTCCTACTTTGTCTCTGCTGGGGCAGCAAACACTGCCCTAAAGCCAAGAGATGTCCCCATGGTCCACTCCTTGATGGCCTGGGAGCTGCTGCTATCAGATTCACCCACTCGCAAGTGATTCCTGGTCCAGGAGTGATAACTGCATAAGAGCTTTTCTGGTAATTCCATAACAAATTTGTATTCACCTTGGAAAAAAGAGCATCTTCTGCATTAGCGCTACCTTCCCAAAAACCTTTCAAGGAGGAAAACAACTTCGGGTTCTTAATAAATCTCCGCCATCAGCCGAGCAGGTTTTATTCCGATTTGTCTTCTCCACAAAAGTTTCCATTGTATCCAAAAGCCATTTTCTGTCAAAAGAAGTTTTGATGGAAAATATTTTACTAAGTCTATTCGAAGCCGATACAAAGCGCTGCCAAGAATAAACCCCATGGCAGCTGCTCGGCACATTAAAGGTAACACCACCCACCTTCCCAAGGCCTCAGGAGGGTGGTTGGGTGGTCGTGGGGCCAGGCACGTCACATTTACCCTTGGTAAATGTTAAGCTAACAAATAAATGTGCTTTGCTCAGCAGCCAGAACGTAGCCTTCAAACTGGGGTGAAGCTTTCTAAATATCGCTTGGCATGTTTTCTTTAAAGGAAGGAAGGATCTTAATTCCAGCATTCCAAGCCAAAATAGACGTCTCTAAGAATAGCCCTTCCCTGTTGTGGGCAGGATGCTGTTAGGAGGAAAAAGGGTTGGGGGAAATGAGAAGTGCTGTCCCTATATATTGAGGTTGTAATCGTGAAGTGATGGGTTTTCACCTCTGACCATGATTGCTCCCAGAGCATCCAGCCCATTGAGGTGGCTTGGATATGCCACCTTGGACCCAGGATCAGAGTGGCTCACTGGTTTCTCGTGTTGATAGAGCCATTCCTTAGAGATGCTGCTCCTTAGTAGCATCCTTAGTACATCCTTAGTACATTCCTTAGAGATCTACAGTCTGCTGTACATTGGTGTCCTCCACCTTGCTGCTGTTGGAGCCCAATGTGTGGCTTTGGAAAGCGCACATCCCCAGGGCCACAGCCTGGAGCAAGGAAAGGATGCCCCAGATGTGCTTACTGTGTCCTGACAGAGACGAACTAAGGTGTCCCACGAAAAAAGGTACCTGGAGGACACGACCTAACAAAGACTGTTCCACTGTGAGTTATCCTGTGATCAGGTGCTACCAAGTTGGAAGGGGTAGGGGGAGGACTCTTGTTCCCATCTCTTTTGGTTTAACAAATGCAATGCTGGAGTTACTCCAGGTCCCGTGAAGTTCAGCAAGAGACTGGATGGATGGAGTCTAGTCCCACACCTTTTTCCTTAGAAAATATAGGTTTCCATGATTTGAACAGTTTTGACTTTGATATTCCCATTTCGAGGTCACGTTTTCTCTGCAAATACGAGGCTTAGAGAGGAATCCTGGAGTGAGAGATGAGTTTTTCATATAGCCTTATGACTCCAGGAATTAATGGAATTTTCATGGAAGTTCTAATGCAACAATAAAACCTGACAGCACGGGCAGGTCCTTCCGCCCTCATTTCCTTTCTTTCAATGCTAGCAGTGGAATTTCATTCTCTCAAGTTATAAACACCCTCGGATGCAGAGAGCTTAACATATCCTGGCGGTGCATCTTCCCAGTTCCTATATATTGTCCCTATTCCTGGTAGATCCCTCCTTGCACTGTGTTTGAAGCTTTTCTCTGTGTGAGATTGCTGTCGCACTGGGATTGAGCTTTAGCTAGACTCAAGTGATGCTCAGCACTAAATAACATAATCCCAAGTTTTTCAGGAGCATGTACCTTAAATACCATGATACTGGCTTTAAAGAATTGCATCTTTAGCTTAGAAGCAACATTCTGGGAGCTGCCATGTGCCTGGTGGAGGGTGTCATTTTTCTTACTTCATGTCTACAGGGCAAGTATCTCCATGTGAGCTGGTTGTGCAGACTCCCTCGGTTCTTTATGGACAGAAATAGGTGATTTTGGGGGCAGAATCATTCCCTGCTGTGATGGTATTAAATGCATAAGAAAGTGAATGAGCTGCCTCTGCTTTTATAGCCCAGCTTTACAACTGAGATGATTTATGTATTCAGGTGGCTTGAAAAATGTTGGCCTAAAACAAGGCAAAACCCGCTGGGTTTGGCCAATTACTCACTTTATATTTTGGCCCCTTCTCGGCTAAAACCCAAGGTGGGTGTAAGAAAACCACAAACCCCAAATCTGAAAGATAACTTGCACAAAACCCCGCAAAGCCCCTCGGAGCCGAACCTCCCGCTCTGGAAAGAGGGAAAAATAATAAGGTGGAAAAATGTGAGTTCCACCAGGCTGCAAACCTGAAACCCTCCGGTGCTTGTTTGTGAAGAGTCAAGCCAAAGAGCTGAGCTCCTGCCAGAATATCCACTGTGGGAAGGGCTGGTCCAGCCTGAGCTGCCTCTTTCCTGCTGCTCGCACACACTGAGGAATAAACCCTCCACAGAGATAAGAGGGAAAAGCACTTCCGCTGAGATACAGCTTCAAACACCCCTCTGTGTGTCCATGCTGTGGGCCCATCACAGAGGAGGTCCATCCTGACCGGTGGGTCCTGGGGCTGCAGCTTTCCCCTCCATGTGCATGCAGAGGTCTCATTTTAGGGATGCCCTTTGGGGTGTCTTTGATCAGGGTGCTGTATCCATGGGATGCTCCTGACCTTGTTCTCAGATCCAGCTGCTGAAGTGTCTTGGGGAAAACAAGGGCATGAAAGTGCTAGGTTATCTCCTTTGATCCCTCTCTGGTTTTGGCTTTCTTTTGGGAATCATAGCTCAGTCTCATGTCCATACGTCTCCCTTCCAGATCACCCGGAAGATGAAAACCCAGGGCCAATAAATGTGGTCAGAGGGAGCAGAACTGTACGCCTGGCTCTTGCTGTCACCAAGTCATCCACCATTTATTTCCCCCCTGCTCTAAGGCCAGGTTTTAGTCACCAGTTCTTCTGCTGTATTCAGAAATCCTCTGAGCTCCTGAAAAACATCCCTCCTCACCTCCCCGGTGGGATAACACAGTGCTCATGTTCTCCAGCCTTGCACAAAGCAATAGCTAAATCAACGTCTCAGTGCTTGTGCTTCCTTATGTTTTATTCCTGCAAGTGCAAAGGGCTTCTCCACAGCAAAGCACGCGATCCCTGAACCCCTGTTCTGGGCTTTTATAGCTTCTTGGCTCAGGATAAGCGTGTTTTTCACTCTAGTTGGGAATTCTCTTTCTAAGGACTCGCTGCCCGTGGCTCCAGCCCTGGCAGGTATTGCTGCTGAACCGGTACCACTGGGAAGCCTCCCGCAGGTCCTGCTGCCCTCAGATGAACAGTGGCCCTGCCGAAAGCCCTGGGATGTGCTAATGGCTTCTCAAGTGTTACTGGTCTCTATAGGTGCTCTGGCTTCTACAGTGACTAGAATTAGATTCTATAGTGATTACAGTTAGCGATTGCAGACAGGGCAAGCACATCAGAAAATCCTTTCTCGGCAAAGGGTGGGAAAATGCGAATTTCCTGGTGTGTTTTTCTGGCTTTCATGATTTATTGCAAATCTCTTCTGGTTATTATTGGCTTAATTGTCTTTATCTGGTTTTATCTATTTTCATTGTTCTAAGGGGAAATCAGGGTGGTTTGTTTTGTTTCATACAGCTGATGGATGAAGGTAGATCATGTTTTGGCTCGAGCTTACCAGCATAGGGTCCCTCCTGCCTATCCTCAGGTTCATCTGTGTGATGTTTTTCTGTTCACCTCTTTCTTTCCAAGAACTGCTGGTGACAGTGGGAAAGCCCAGTCTGTATCTCAGGTCACAGGAAAAGCTGCTGTGACAAAGGTTAGCGATCACAAGGAAGAGGAGAGGATTTCTGTTGTTCAGAAATGATCAGGGAAGTTTGGTGGAATAATAAAGGGATGAATATGCTGATGATTCAGAATTATTTTTCATATTTTTCAAAAGTGCAGGTAACTGAACAGTTGGGGAAATATCTTTAAAGACTGACGGGGTGATAAATGGCAAATGAAAGTTATAGTGGGTAAGTGCCAAGTAAAGTGCACAGAGGAAGAGTAACCTAATTATACAAACACAAAGAGGGGCTGCAAATTAGCTATTGTCACTCACACAGCTTTGCATCGCTGTGGATATGCCAACTGAATATTTAAAGTGTCAAAAAGGCAAATTGAGTTTTAGTAGTTATTAGGAAACGGACTCAGTACAAAGTGGCAAACATCATTTCGATACTGTGGCAATCCATGCTACTCCCGTGCCTATATCACTCTGTGGTGTTCCAGTCACCCCAAATTAAAAAGGAGAAGGTGCAATTAGAAGAGATGTTGAGAAAAGCCCTCTGGCTCACAGGAGAAATGAGCTATGAAGAAAGACTTTGTAGAGTGTAAAGATCTTAGGGACTAAGTTGTCCCAGGACAGAGGAGGAACTTTTCTCCTGGATAAATAAGGGGCAACAGGCAGAGTGTTATGCTGGGATGTTTGCAGGTTTACAAACTCATAAACCATCTGGAAGAGGAGGTGAGAGGGTAAGACCTGTTAGCAGCATAAGGTTTTTGTGGTATTAAATTGCTCAGATGGGTTGTGCAAATCTGAATGAACGCAGAATAAGAGGCAGGTGATGCTTAATGTCCTTAAACATGAAGTGATGCACACCTGGGAAAGGACCAATCCTACCTTTTCAGATAAAATTGTGGCCCCTGAGCTGAGTATGATCATTCAGGTACACGTGAGTGCAGTGTAATATGACAGGAGCATATGGTGGGTAACAGACAGCTTTATGAAAACACCAGCTCAGTGCTTAGCAACCACAAGAAAAGCAAGTGACAGGTTAACAATTATTAGGCAAGGGACAGAGACTCACACAGACTCACACAGATTCACACTGTTATACCATCTTATAAACTCACAGTACAGCCACTTTTTCTTGCCGTGTTCTCGATCTCCAGCCTGTAAAAGGTCCCATGATGGAGATAGCAGTGTGGGACAGCATCCACACCAGGAATGACCATGTACACTAGGTCTCTCTAGATCATGAGCTCCATACAAGCCACAGGAGGCAGAGGTCCTTGTCTCATCTAACATAAAGTCTGATTTGTGAGTTAGAAGCACACAAAGAAAAAGGGTTCTTCACTGAGCATGTGGGTACAACACAGTTCGTCTATGGAGCTCCCTTCTGCAGGACATTGTGGATGCTAAGGCTTCACACAGGCCTGAAAAACAATTGCATGAACCCATTGAAAAAAAACCTGTTTGGGGCTATTAAACCCCCAAACTACAAATCTATCTCAGGAAATGTCTAAGCTGCAAATCACTGGAGATTGGAAGAATAACTTGTGCAAGTATCACTGCCTGTGGCTGTCAGGACTTTAGCTAAAGTTACTCATAATTTCTCAGAATACAACAAATTCCATAAAATGATGAGGCAGGTGTTGTACATGAGGAGAATATGCTGTATGGCTGTATTCTCTCTGCTCTTTCTTGAAGTTTTCTTGTAAGCACCTGTAAGTGGCTATGCATGGCATGGGGAACTGGGGTAGAGGTGGATTTAGCTTATTCTGGTCTGTCCTGTGATTTTACCATGGCATCTTTTGATTTTCATCATTTATTTTAGGAGCATCTTTTCAGACTCTCCTGAACTGATGAGTTGAATTACCTGGTGCAAGTTTCAAGCCTAAACCCAAGATAATCTAGTTTGGTTTTAATACTGAATCTGGTAGAAATGTCCTAGTTTGGAGAAATGGGAAGTGCTGGCATGGGTGGAGGTTCACAGATGCTTCTAAAACTCACCAAACCCCAAAGTAAACCCACCCCTGTGAACTGACTGCGGTTACCAGAAGAAAGCCCCAGATCTAGCACTACTTGTGAAGTAGGGAGGGTCTCTGGGTTGGCTTCCTTCCAACCAGACCATCCATCCAACCAGGATAATCAGAGGTGCAGTGAAATTGCATCGCCTGTGGTGCAGCCAGCAAAGGGGTATGAGCAGGCCAACAGCTCTCACATGCAAAAGGTCTGGGGAGGCATCAAGAGAGCTCCAAACACTGATGTGCTGAGGGCAATGGCATGGAACAGCTGATAAATATTGTATCACTTTAGCATAATTAATTCATTAATGTCACAGCAAGTAGTAACATAAACTGGAGACTGCAGGAGTTAGCAGCCATTAATCCTGCAAAGCTAAAGGTAAATGCTCCCCTTAAAGTTTTCTTGAGATTCTTAGAGCAGATTGTGAAGTTTGGTTTTCATTTTACATGTCAAGGACTGAATATCATTCAGGACATACGAGGGAAAAAAAGTAATCCATAGTTCTCATTTTCTCCCATGGGAACTGTGGGTGATCAAAACTTCATAAGCCAGGCAATGCTGTTAGGGTATTTCTGGCACAAATAGTTAAAGAGATAAATGCAAACAAGAAATTCCTGAAATAGGAGTAGCAGGAGACTTGGAAAATAATAAGAGGGGCTAAGACACCATGTGGGAGGAATAGGACATTTCAGAGAAGTTTCACCCTGGCTGTTTCAGAAATGGGTAGCAAGAAGATACTGCCTAAGCTGCTGTCTCCAGTGAATAACGGTGAGGACTGGAGAAGGCTCAGAGGCAGGTACAGTGTGTCAGGGGCTGTGAGAAAACGAGAGGGCAGAAAGTGCTGCAGTCTGGCTCGGCTGAGCTGCTAGGAAGAAGTACCTACAGTGGTGGCAGAGAGAGGTCAAGGCAATTGCTGCTTTTAGCAAGTTTCAGTTGTTGGTTTTTCCATTGATGACAGTGAGTGGAGGTCAGAAAGTGTTTCTCCTATACCAATTATATGCGGTTAAAACTAGAGGGAGAAATAGTAAGTTCTAATGCTAGAAAGTGTATATGAGGATTAACGGGAGTGCTACTTCAGAGGAAAAATGTCTGCATACTTAAGTTCTTCAAAGCAGTTAACAAAATAATGAAATTTAAAAGTAGAAAGAAAAAGTAGAAATTTCAGGAGAAAAAAAATAAAGGCTAGTTATAAAATTCCTTCCAAACTTCCTTTTAAGGATTGTAAAGAGAGTGAATGAGCATATGAAGTAAAGCTGGGTCAAGAATCAGAAAAGGGAAAAAAAAGTTACTCCTCTTGAAACTGTAAAATCTGAATAAGAACATTTTTCTTTACTGTGTTTCTTATCATTTGTTACTGCATGTGAGAGCATTGCAGAAGCCACAAAGTTCTTTAGCTCAGGCCCAGATGAGCATGTTGGTGGTCTCCAGCTGGGATGAAGGATGCCACAGTAGATGAAATGACACCTGAAGCTGCCCTTGCTGCCTCCTTCTTACACAGTATAACCCAACAAAAGATGATGCAACACACTGGGCTATAGATGAGGTGCGGGAACTGGATCAAATGTACCCAGCAGGATCAAAACATCGCTCGTTAGAGTTGGCTGGGATTTTTTAAAACATAAGGTTTTGTCAGGATGAGTAGATTGAAATAAAACCTTGATGCCTGCAAGGGTTTCATTGGCAAAACAATGCTATGACAGCTCTTCACGCTCTGAAGGTGGGTTTGGATGGGACAGACAGTAAACAAGAGAGCTCTCTCTCAGCTCAATACAAAGCCATCTGCAACAGTTCCTGGAAAGGAAAAATCTATCCAGGCTTTTAAACAACCCAAAATATCACAGTTGGCTCGTGAATTCCCTGACTGTGGAATGCTCAGAAACTGGGAATATACTAGAAGCAAATGCCTGCCCTCTCACTGTGACCATAGAGGCTGGTGGCTAAGGCCAAAAGCAGCACAGCTTTGCTCTTTCATACCTGTAGAAGAGGTGGCACCAACTCAATGTTTTCTACTTTCATATAAAGCTCTATCTCAGATCTGTGAGGAAAAGTGAGAGCTAAAGCCAGAAAAACCCTTTAATAGTGAGAATATACAGACATTTTGGTGCAAATAGGAAAGCAGTCGTGTTTTGATGATAAAATATATTGTTCATATTTTCTGTATATGTTACACAGACAATACAGCAGCCCAAGAGAGCTCACTAGGTTAAATCTCTCTTTTGTAGCACAGTAAAATCAATTGCCAACCACATTCATGTCCACAGTGGCAAAACAGCAGTTGATTTGTGCCCATAAATACAGGAAGGAAAATGTTAATGTTGCAATAAATCAAGCAGCTTCCCTGTCTATCATATTTTGGTTTTCAGAAGTGAGACCAGAAATCTCGATGTCTTTCTGCTAATGGAAAAATTCTAAAACCTAATTAAAAAGTCTCTATTCAATGAGCTGTGGAGAATTTATAGCAGTGAAACTGTCTGTGTCAGACAAACACGCTATTGATAGTCCTCTGGGAACTAATCATGAAGGGACTACAAGTAAGAATAGAGAGAGAAAAAGGGAAGAGGCAGTAGGCTGGGCACTGTTTCAGACAGCTGGATGCTGGTGTGCAGGGAGGCTGAGGATTGGAGAGGGCTGGGGGTATGCTGGTGTCAGTGCTAACAAATGCTGCTCCAGAAGAGGTTTTGGTGGGATAATCAGAGATGTCCTGTGGGCTTTTGCCTTTCCAAAAGGAAGAGACTGCATCTGTGCTTTTGGTTAACTAAAAGGGCAGGAAACCATCCCACCGAGCATCACTGTCCAGTAACATCACAGATCCCTCTTGGATGGTGATGATAAATACTGAGACAAAACCCCAGACCGTGTGGGTTCCCTGTTATGTCCAGGAACCTTTGGCTGCCCAGGCAGTCACTCAACATGTAGCTGTTTCCTGACAGCCCATGCTGCAGCCTGGCTCAGCTTAGGCTCTGCAGAAGGCTTTTGGGGAGTTCAGGGGCTGCTGCTTCACCAAGGCTATACCATGAAATGTGGTTTCTGGGAGTCGCATGCACCCTGGGCTGAAGGAGGACATCACTGCAGGTGGTGTGGACAGTGCTCCTGCAATCAGCTCTGCATAGAAACCCATCCATCAACAACTTTTTCATGCTGATCCTCAGGATCTGTAGTATCTGCATTGTAGCTCTCAGCTGCATCTTGCTCATAGGCTAATGCACATTAACCACATCCAGGCTAGACAAGAAGTGCTGGTGAGATCCAGGGACTGTTGTCAACAGCCACTGAGGCTTCTGGATGGCTTATTTCGGCAACAAATTCTGTGAAGGAACATGTGCACTGAGGACAGGCTTTTCACTGATGAACTTCATGCAATCCCAAGGGACTTCAGGCTGAGCCCATGGCATTTCCCAGCTCACCATCCAGAGATCAAAGACTGTTTTTCTCCCAGAGTGAAACCAGTTTTCCTGAGGAGGCAACAGGCTCTTGCCCAGCCATTACAGGCATGTTCACACCAGGCAGATAATGGAAAGAAGCCCTGACCTCTCACCACTCCTGCCCCACTGAAAACATTTCCTTGGCTGTAAACCCTTAGAGTCCTGCTGTGCCACAGCCTGAGCCAGTTACCAGTGCAGAGCACAGGCACACAGCCCTTTGCAGCAGAAAGAGCTGTCACTTACATAAAGGAAGCAAGTGTAAAAGAAGAACAACATTTTGATTAAGACTGAGATGATTAAAATTTGACTGCTTCCTAAGCCTACTTTTTTGTCTTAGCAGTGACTGGAGAGAGACAGTAGAAGATTTGACTTTAAGGAATACCTCACTACCAGCCCTCCTCTGCACTGTGCATATAGATATGTGCATGGCAGGCCTGTAAGGAATATGGGTGACAATAAGGGTTAATTGATATAGTGGAGCTGAGCTAATAAAAGCGATCCAGTGGACATAATGACCTTTAAATTTGAGAGGTAAGGAAGTTGTCTTATTGCACCACTGCTCTGTACTGCAGCTGTATGATGCTGAGTAACAACGGAGATCTGAGACCAAAGCCCGAATGACACAATGCTTTAACTGATTAGACAAGTAGAAGCATAAAATAATTCCTCTAATTTCTGGATTTCACAGTTAATAGGCAAAACCAGTGGGTTTGGATTGAAAATAATTTTATAAAAAAATAAGCTTTCTGTACTTATTTCCTAGTCATGCCTGGGCTGAGTATTATAATACATGCGAGTCTGCAGTGATGGTACAATAATGCCTGAGTCATTTAGATGCTGTCTCTAGTTTCTTAAGATACTCTGGCCTCAGTAATGAACGGATAGGACAATCATTTGTGATTAATTATTCTGCTCATTTTTCTTTTGTCTCTTCAATGCTTTTCTTTAGCACATAGGATAAAGGAATACAAAAAGGACAGAACTGGATTTGCAAGGACCAAAGGCACATAAGAAATCTTTGGGTGCTTTTTAATGTAGTCTCTAACCTTGCATCTTACACAGACGTGGCTTAACTATCAAACTGTATCTGTGTGTATGTATACGCACTTTTTGTGTTTTCCTCTTAAAAGACTTTGAGTTGTCTTCCAGTTTATTTTACATTTCATACGGAAGAAAAGACCTGAGAAGTCTGGAATGCTTACAAGTTTCATGAAAATTAGTGTCTTGATAAAAGAGAGACTCTATCTACATGGCATTCTGGGGGGTTCAGTCTGCTGTAAGCACCAAGGCAGGTCTGATGAGCAGCCAAAGAAGATCAATACCTGTCTGGAGCAGGAGCTGCAGAACTGCTTCAGGCCAGTAGCTGCAAACACCTTGTCTTTGAAACACTCTGAGCACTCCAGGGTGGCAACATCTCCACACAAGCAGCACTCCCTGGGACCTGCAGGAGAACAGGGGTTAGGAAATAGCTCTCCTCCAGATCTCACCTGAAATCCAGCTTGTCCTGCAAAACTGGTGTTCAGAGAAGTAGAATCATACCA
>JAVHNF010057346.1:5394-22245 GCA_034783455.1 Micropsitta finschii
AAAAAGCTCTTTCGAGGAGTGTTCGGCATTATCTATGCGTTGGTTGAGGAAGGATTTTTTTGCCAGCCTAGTGAATTTGGACTTTTGAGAAGGTGCATGAAACCATAGGAAAAGAGACCATAAGGGATTCTATCTACGCTGATACATAGGAGTATCAGTAGGAGAGGGGACAGTTCTGGCAGGTGTAAGTGCCTCTCACGCAAGGCTGAAGCATTAGACCTTGTAAGCTTTCGGTGCTTTAATTTCCCTCTGTGAGTCTTCTGCTCTCTTTTTTACAGAAGTCATACCTTAACAACATGGATGCAGGCTTTTCTAGCCCACCCTAGACTAAGGCTGAGTGCACTTTTCTGGGAGTTATGGATATGAGCTGTCTTAAATTGCCAAAAGTTCAGACCCTGCATTTTCTTCCAGTAGGATATAATAGAGGACCTGATGGGTTTTTTTTTCATGCCCCTGGGCATGCAGTTGTAACTAATAACCTCTTCAACTTCGTTCTGGTGTGGGTATGCTTTGGTAAGGATGCTTAAACTGAGGTTTTGGGGCAATAAGGGTCAGGTACATCTGGTCTGTAATCCCATGTGGTCTGATTTGCTGAGATGATGTCATTTCTGGGAGGGCACAAAAGCAGAAGCTCATGCCCCAGGGTTTGGTGGGGAAAGTGTGCTTATTAGCCCTAATAGTCAAAGTTGGTGTTTGTACATTATTCCTTGACTTTACTTGCCAGACACTGACCAGCAGTGTAGGTGCTTCTGTGAATCCACTCTAAACAAAAACATTTGAGAAAAGGATATCCTGGGTTGCCAGGCTCTGGCAGAGAAATGGCTTTTGTACTCTTCCATGTCAGGGTTCATGGGGCGATTGCCCTGCGGTTAAGGACTTTGCAGTAGCACACCAGCAGCAACTTTCCTGTCCTGTCTTTGAAACTTTTGCTGCATCTGCTGGGTTTCTGTTAGGCATTTTCTAACAGAGCTTTCACTTCTTAGGCTGATAATATCTGTTTCACATTTGATACCAGCAGATCTACATGAGACTTGGAAATTGAGGCTTTCCTGCACAAGTGTCATCTTTATTTTAATCAGTGCCAAAATATCTTAGTGCTGAAGGAAGAAATAACATCAATTCATAGAAATATATGCCCTACATTCTTCATTAACAAGGGAGATTCTGTTAGTAACCCAAGACACTTTTTACATGAACTACAATATCTGCCCAAGATGACAACTAAGATCCTTTTAAGTATTCAGCAAGGTGTTTTAGATTTCTGAAAATAAAAGAATGAAAGAACAAAAAACCCACAAGATGAGGCCAGTCTTAGTGCATATTGTTAATAAGATGCTTTTAGAAAATAAACACAAGTATACCTTCTCTTAAAATTTTTTTCACATAAATTGCTTCTGACCATGTTGTGTAACAAAATTACAAAGGCTACAGTAGTAGATGGGGAGAGAAAAACAATTACTGTGCTAATGCTGAATTCCAAAGAACTGTTGAGTTGACCTTTGCAATATTTTTGACAGAAAAAAAGATCTATATCACTCTTTGTATATTTTATGTGGACTAATTTCATTGCTAGCTTTCACAGGTTTCTTTACTGCACAAGATTTGATAGATGTTTCATTTAATTATAGCTACAGGGTAGTGGAATTATTCTGGGGTTTCTACCAAGGGGCTTTGCATGCAAGGACAAGAATTGGAATTTGGTATATAAAAGCAGGAGAAGCTGCCAGTAAAGTTCAAACAGGGAGATGTGATGAGAGTAATTGGAAAGACTGTTGTCTCAGTATCAGTGTGTTGGACTGACAGGAGGTGAGTGCTGTGAAACATAGAAAAGAAAGAAAACAACAAAACTGATTAGGTAGGAAAACAACAGAAGCAGCAAGATTTTGAAATGATGTCCTAGGCAAATTATCTAGAGAAAGCACAGTATCAAGGAAGATGTTTCTATAGAGGAAAAGGTAGCGAGGGGAACTAGTGGCAGGAAGGATTCTTGAAGGAAGATCAGAAGTTTAGTTTTGGCCGTGCAAAGCTTACATTGCTCCGGCATCTTCTCCTATCATTTTCCTGTCAGTGTTGTGGAACTGAATTATGATATTGCTGTAAAGGTATCAACCTGCAAGTGGTTTGAAACTGTATTGGTAAGGTGCATGTTGCGGCTCAGAACTATAAATGATGGCATTTGAGGCAAATGTTTTTAGTGAACCTCCATTTAGAAACCATGTAGAAATTAAAATATTAAATGAATGGGCAGATTTGGATAAGCAGGACAAGGCAATAACTTTATGGGCTGAAGAAGTTTATAGTGAGGTCACAAAAGATGAACAGGGAAGTACGTGAGTTTTAATCACTGTAAGATTCAGGATGCCTGGAAAATAAGCTGAAAAATAAGTTGTTTTTTCTTGGGAAAGAGAGAGCTAATGGAGCCCAAACTTAATTTGTCTAAAAGCAAAATCAAAAAAATAACTTGCAGAGGGAGAGGGGAGCCTTCAAAGAAATAGAAGGGTATTATTTACTGGTAAACTTAGAAGGGGAAGTTGAGTTAGTCAAATTTCAAGCTTTGAAACAGTGACTTTGTGTTCAAACTTCCAATTTTTGTAGATTGTCTTGAGTAGCTACTGTGCACATAGATCTTAACCAATGTTAGTAAAATTGGTGGCTGTATATTTATAATAATCTTGTGGCATTTTTTGACTGGCATATTTACACTGAGGCTTTTTGTTTGTTTCCAGCCATAGTTGTTCTTCTCATGACCTGTCAAACTCGTGGGATCAGTCAAGTCTTCATCGCACTTCTGACCAATTCAGCTCTTTGGGAAGTATGGACAGCTGGGATCACACTCCACAAGTAGCCCAGTACGGAAGACTTTCTTCTGCAAGGTCTAATAGTAGCATTGATCATCTAGGGAGCCAAAGTAAGCGGGATTCAGCCTACGGGTCTTTCTCCACAAGTTCTAGCACCCCTGATCACACTCTGTCCAACACAGACACTTCTTCGACAGAGAACATGCTGTACAAAGTAGGCCACTGGGAGACTTCTAAGCATGGAAGCAAGTCAGGCCAGTTCTTGAATGACAGCAGTGGAATAGAGGAAAAACCCGATTATTTGCCAGCTCCCATCCAATATGAGAACAATAAAAGTCCTAGAATAGAGGAGCACCCCGATGCCAAGCTCGCCAGCTCAGGGAGATCCAGTTTTGGACCTGTGTGGTATGTTCCTGATAAGAACAAGTCTTCATCTCCTCCCCCCCCACCTCCACCACTTCGTAGTGACAGCTTTGCTGCTACCAAAGGCCATGAGAAAGCCCATGGCCCTGTGTACTCAGAGGGTGCCAGCGCACAGCACTTCACAGCCCTGAACCGGTCTCAGCCCAGGAATGACTGGAGCTTGGAAACTGTGGAGCAGCAGCGGCGGCCCTCAAGGGCATGTGACAAGAGGGTCAGCAGCTCAAATTATAAATCTGATCTCAGTTCAGAGCACCCTTTTTGTTCAGCTGGTGAAAGGTACAACAGTAATGCAGGAACTGCGAACAAACTGCAGTCATCCTTGTCCAGCACTGATGTTCGGTTTGCACAGCCTGTTTACAGTTACCACCACCAGCACCAGTACAGTGATGAAAGCACTTTTTTTCACAATGCAAGAATCTTAGCTGCGCCTAAAGATCAGCAACATTATCTGTCCTATAGTGGCATTCAGGAGTCACCTACGGATCATTTTCATGGCTACAGTCCAAACCAAGCTGGGCTCCCCAACATTTCCTCTTCTTTGAACAGTGCTGCTGAACAGAAGGTGGACAACACTGGACAGAGTCGCTATTACTGTGTGACAGTAAAACAGCCTGCTCAGGGAAGCTCAAAGCCACTACAACTCAAAGATGAGAGCTGGAAACCTGGTGTGGGGACTGATCCACCTCTCGGATCTCAAGAAAATCTTGCAATTGTCACAGTGGTCCAAAAACCAAAATACTATCTACCTCAACAGTCTGTTGAATCTTCACTGAAAGGGTGTGAGAACAGCAGTCATCACCCTTTGGACGGGGATGCTAGGTGTGCTGTAGTAGAAGCTAGAAAACCCAATCACACTGAAAAGTCTGTACAAAAGAAAAACTGTGAGAGCAGCTCTGAGGAAAATGAAACAAGGTATGGTCAACAGGAGTATGTAAAGGGCTGTGTCCTCACCACCGAAAAAAGATCCACTCAGAAAGATTTTAGGTGTGGAAAGGATGAGAGTAGCAAGATTTCTCCTCAGAAGACCCCAATGTTGCACTCCTTAACTCAGGAAGGGAAAAAGCAATCTAACAACAGCTCGGAAGTGGTAACAGAGCGACAGGCCCCATTTGACACTCACTTGTCTAAACAGGCACGAAGAAGTGATCGTTTTGCAACAACCCTGAGAAATGAGATCCAAATGAGAAGAGCAAAGCTGCAGAAAAGTAGAAGCACTGCTACGTTAGTAGGGTCGTCTGAAACGGAGGAGTGCAATGAGACCTGGAAGCCCGATTCAGCAGAAAATGTCACTGTCTCCCCAGACACTAACTTTACCACCACCTACAAAGATCACCTCAAGGAGGCCCAGGCCAGGGTTCTGAGAGCAACGTCCTTCAAACGGCGGGACTTGGAACCCAGCCCTACTGAATATCTACCCAGGTCACCCGAGCGGAAAACTGGTAGTTACAACTGTTCATTATTGGCTTTGGTTTCTGAAGATGTGTCTGGATTCCTCGAGGCTACACAAGCTAAACCGAACCCCACAGGGAGTGGCACTCATCACGTTTCTCGCATCGGAGCCAGGAAGAGGTTCACAACAGAGCAAAAAATGAAGTCTTACTCTGAACCGGAGAAGATGAATGAGGTGGGAGTGACAGAGGATGAGTGCCACACTCACTGCTGTCCAAATCCATCTGAAGACGCCCTGGGCTCGTTTGCAGACAGGTGGAAATTTTTTGAAGAAACAAGTAAGCCTGCACAAAGGAGGCCACCACAGAAACCAGCTCCCTGCAGTCTAGCTGAGGGACAGCCTGAGAGGCCAGATAGGAAAATTCACAGTGGACAGGAGGGAGAGGAGTCATGGTATGAGAGAAGAGGTCGGGCAGCCTCTCTTGGACTAGAAACTGTACATGCCGCAAAAGATAACATCCACCATAGTAGCAGCAGTAAGGCTGCTGATAGGACTGTGAAATCTGAGCAGCCGCAGCGCCTGGGAACCTTTGCAGAGTATGAGGCATCATGGAAGGAGCAGCGGAAGCCGATGGAGCCACGGAACTCAGGGAAGTACCGTTCAGCTGATAATATTCTTGATGCAGGCCACGAACAACATGAGAAAGCACAGTACACCCATGAGAGGTCTAGATCATCTCCTTCTGCTGATTTCTACAAACAGGTACAAGTGTCTTTTGCTTTTATCCTTTCAGTTGCCCAACTAGGGGGACAGGAGAGTAGTGGAAGGGGATTTTTATGAAGATTTCCATTTTAGGAACACAGTGTAGTATGGTGTTTGCCTTTTGTCAGTAAGAGAATGGTTGTTATAGGTATCTCCCATAAGTAAAATGGAGCTGATCAAAGTTTTCACTGCACAGGAATTAAGTGTAGCAAAGAACAATTGAATAAAGTAATCTCTTGTGTGTTGTAGCCAAATACTGATTTGATAATATCCTCTTTTTACAGTAGAGGTATAGGAGGATCAAAGCAATCTTCACCCATAGTTTTCTTTATTGATGTGGCTGCCTTCCCAATTTTAAGGCTTTCTGTTCTCTGAAATTATGAATAAAAGTATTCCAAGGGTAAATGATGACTTCTTTTATCTAGTCTTGTTAATAGTCTGATCATTTTCCATGGATTTCCTTTTTTCTTATAAACTGGCTTGATGCAGAAGCTACATAGGACAAAACTTCTGCCTGATAAAAGTTAGAGATTAAAAACATGCCTGTTAAAGCTACAGTTCAGCAAGAAGTGAAACTGCTTAGTGTTTTATGGCAGTTTGCTTGATTTAAGATGTATAAATTTATTCCTTAGAAAGATGCCAAATGTTTCTTCAACTTGCATGTAAATATTAAGTTAATTTTTAACTGAGCAGGGCCAGGGAATGGTTGGCAGGTGGCAGGGGAAGTAAACAGAGAAACCAAGTCTCTTAAGTTCTCTGTTTAAAAGGTGTTGTTCAAACTACTCCAAGATTGCCTTATTGTATAAGGAGTCATAGTATGTTCAACCTGTGTTGAACTTCACTTTATGCAAGAAAAGAACTGAGGCAATGCAGTTGTATGTTACTTTTTCTTCTCTTGGTAATAACATTGCATGCATGCATACATACATGCACACGCATCCACATGGCACCTCTACATGTGTGTAGACAGGGATTAGAATAAGAATTAGCTCAAAAAGAAACATATACGTTGATCTCTAAAAGTTGTGGATTCTTTTTCTTTTATTTTTTGGTGTGTCTTCAAGTTTGGCAAAAGTTATTTTTGAACGCTTACGTGCAGACTTAACAATGTGAGCAATTTATTAAGGCAGAGATTTCAAGCACTGGAAATACTCACATGGAAGTTATTTTGAAAATTAAATTAACTAAATTATTTAATAATTGCCTACCCAGCAGAAAAATCATCTTATCATCTACTCCATGTATGCATTTCTGGTTTATTAGTCAGTGCCTTCAAGTTCAGTATAGGCCTCCTGGGGCAAAAAGCAGACACCTGCTTAGGCACCTGGAATATATGGTGATAAGCACATTGAAGATGCTTACAACAGACTCGAGTAAGTAAAGATGTTTTCGCATATGTGATTCAGATGATTCCAGTGCTAATGCGCAATTAAGTTTCCTGTAGGTTCAGTGTTTGTAATGCAAAGCTGTGCTTTGGGTGTGGTTGTTTGAAGATAGTGAGATAATAAAACTCTGGAACAGGGACGTTGTGTGTTTTGCTGAGAAACTGAAGTATGCGCTCAGGGATTCAAAAGCTGGTGCATACATGCATCTTCTAAAACCGGAGCAGCTCTCCTCTAACTTATTTGCCACATTTTTTTTTGTCTTTGCCAAGTGAAAGTTGCAAACGCTGATATAAATGTTAAGCTCTTCTGTAGATCGACAAAGTAGAGCAGTAAGTTGAGCACAGCCAGGTCGGTAGTGCTGTGCAAGAGGTCACATAGCATACTGTGCCACTTAAAACCAAACAAGCTTAAGACATACTGTGCTGTTGACTTCATGTATATTCAAACAGAGCAAACCCACAAATAAGAGGTTCCATAATCACAGATTTTTTGGGAGTCTGAAACATGATGACTTGGTGTCTTACTTCTGCTATAAACCACTTTTAGGAAGTCTCAGTTGAAGTAAGGAGGCAAGCAGAGGATTTAAAGGAAGATGGGGAGCGTATTTTCTCTAAAGTTAACAATCTGGATGAAAGGAACTGCACTGTAAGGTGAGTATTTCTTAATTTCTCGCTTTAAGAGATTCCTTATGGCAACTCTGATCTGATCTTTTCCTGACCCAGACTGGAAGTTTTGCTGATGATTTCAGAGTTTTCGCAATGTTATTTTCCCTTGTTTGCCTTCTTCTCCCCACATATTTCAACCCGCATGATAGAATTATTGTTAAGACTGAAATTTATGGGGAGTCTAGGGTAAGCTTGAAGAAATTCTTAAGTGTTGAGTGTATTACAGTTTGTTCAGAGCCAGATGATTCTTATTTGTGTGCATGAAATGATTCAGGTATTTTTCATATTTATCAGTTACAGGTTTTTGGTAGAGGGGGGTAGGCAGGGTTGAGGGAATGCTTGAGGTTTCCCAAGAGTTTTCCAGTATTATCTTTGGCAAAGACAGCATGCTACTGGAACACAGTAGTGCTGTAAATTGGACTTTTCTCTACTTTTGCCTTTACCAAATGCAGTACGTGAACAGAAGCCACCAAAAGTTATTTTCAGGTTTGATCAGCTCTGCTTTTCTTTGTTAATTTGTGTTTTAATGAAACTGTACGATATTTTCAGACCCTTTTCAAATGTATGATTGTATACACAATGCAGTTAAAGTCCTTAAATGTGTTGCATGCAGGGGGGTATCCTCCTCCTCCTTCTGGCCCACTGTTTGCAGGAGCTGTTGTAATGTAAGCAGTGATTACAGTGATTGCTGATACTGCAGCTGCTGAAGTGGTGTGTGGCAGCTGAGCTGAGATTGTGCACACACTGCTATCACCAGGCTTGACAGATCCGCGTTTCCTAGCAGAAGAAACCCATGTATAGGAAAAATAACTTCTATGGGCTTTCCTCAGCTCTGGAAGTGGTATTAATCTCTCAAGGGGAGAGAAAATGATGAACTGTAGCATATATGTACTCTTGTCATGACTGTAAAAGCTTGTCAAAAATTAGTATTTATTCATGGTTTTCTCTGTATTTTTCATTTTTTATAGCCCTGCTGAAGAGGTCATCTGATATTTTTCTAATTCCTTGTAGCCCTTTGTACTTACCATAGTGATTTCAAAATGAATAGCCCATGAGGGTGTCAGTCTGTGTGCATGTGCATGGTAGGAGAGATTGGGCTGGAGGGGAGGGAGAGGGGGAGGCAGCAGCACAATCAGCTGGGAGCAGATGAGCTTCTGTAGGCAGACAGCATCTCTGGACAAGTAAAATTATTTCCATCCAGCAGTGCTGAACCCTAATCACAAAAGAGTGTGAATGATACTCCTACGCCAGCATTTTAGCAGTGTTTGTGCAGCACAGTTCTGGCTTTATAATCAGGGAATCCATGAAAATCACATGACTGGGCACCAGCTGCAGTAACTTCTGTTTTTTTAAACCAAAGCTTATTTTGACATACTATTTCAGAGTATTTGGCCATTTCACTGCATTACAGAAGGTTCTGTTAAATGGTCACTTTTGGAATCTTTCCCTCAGCATTTGTGTCATGCAGAGGACTTGTATGTCTTCTGTATTCGAAAAGCTAAATAAACAAAAGCTCTCATTTGGGCATTTAATTCCTGTGTTGTGAACATGCATGATGATGCACAGCTGTCCTTTGGGAAAGAATATGTATTTCCACGTGCTCTTTTTTTTAGCAAGGCATTCTTGTGCACAAAAGGAACTGGACATACCATGACATGAAATGATTTTACTATTTTTGAGCTGCCCTATAGGCATTTAGTTTCTCTGCTTTTAAAAACTAGCACTCTGCAAATGGCTAGCAGATCTCCCTAATCTACGGTATATTCTTGAACATTAATATTAACCAAAACTTGTGGTCATATTTAAAACTTTCTTTGAAAACTTGGGTTTGGATTATGTTGCTGATGGCCCTTATTTTGTGCTGCTGAGGCCTGTCTTCTACAGTTGCCTTTGTGCTATCAAAGGCACCGTGGCTGTGCTGGTCACAAGAGCCACCCGTCAGCATTTATGTGGGTTAGATTTGTGAAGACCCACATGAGGGCCAGCTGTGGCATCTGTGGCTGCCTTCATTAGGTTAGAGACTGTCCCAGTGTTACAAGGTGCCTGTGGCCTCCTTCCCCTGATGTTGTTTTAGAAAAAAAAATTAAAAAACAAAAAACAAACAAACAAAAAAATTTTGAATAATTTGGCTTTTAAATAAGCCTTGAATGTTTCCCATCACAGCTTCCCTCATTATTTTCAGGTGAAGTATAAGGTCTTTTAATGCCCTGAATCTAGAACGAAAAAGGGTTGGAGTATTGTAGCAGCAAATGGTTAAAAAGAAGAAAGTGCAGGCTAAGCAATTTTTTTCTCCTGGGCTTTTTGCTGCTGGCTTATTTTGCTGCAGTATTTTTCTGGTGCTGTTCTTTTTTTAGCACACAGTTGTAAAACCTGAATTAACATTTCTTCTAAAAGTTGGGGATTTTTTAAGCTGATGAAGATAGTTTGTGAACTCCTTTCATCTATGGGCTGTATTTTTCCCAACTGAGTTTAATGAGTGCTTCCAGTGAATTTAGGTTGTTTCATCTCCCTTTTTAGCAAAGCTTCTGAACTGCAGTATTTAATAGCTTGGAGTATTATTTTTATAGGAAGAGAAAGTAGTGGTCCATAGTAGCCATTATCATCTCTCATGCAAGAATCAAACCACTCTTGTTACTAACTTACAGGCATGCAAGCAATCATCTAAGATGAGCTGATAATTTTACACTGAGGCTTGATGCAATTCTAAGTATCTTAACTTTATGTCTGCTTAAAAGCCTTACACAAGTCTAACAATCTGTAAAACAAAAATTGATTCTCTTATTTTAGTGGTGCTACTCCTATTTCAGATTAGTTACTAACACTTAGCTTTTCACAGATGCAAAGTCTATCCTTTAAATGCGTCTGTCTCTGTCACATAGCATACGCCAGTTATATAACTAACTTCCCTATAGAAGTCTCCACAATTTCTAAACCAACATAGCTCTTCAGAAGGTTAAAGATGGAGATGTGTGCTCCAACCTGTAGTCTGTATGGCTTCCTGCTGGATGACACAGCACACATTAAAAGTCAATCTGTATCAAAAGAATAGTGCTCTGTGATCTAATTCTTGAGATTGCCATCTACTAGAGATGTTCACAACCATTGCTTTTATTTCTAAGAACATTTGACTTGTGCCTCTATTAATTTGCTTCTGCAGTGTCTATGAGAATTACATAACTTCAAAAAGTGAAAAAGAATTTATGAGATCACAAGTCACAGAAAACCTTTCAACATTTAATAGGTGTCAAGTACAAGAGCATGTGCATGTCAAGTATAGAACCACAGCATGACTTGACTTTAAACACTGTAAGATGTTTCATTTAGTTCTTCCATGCCTTAGTAGTTGTTCCTGTCTGAGCTCTTGGACAAAGGAACAGCCTTTGCCATACAAAACCAAAGTAAAAATCATTACTTGATGCCCAAGTTGACCTAAATGCCCAAGTTCAGTGTTCTAAAAAATCTCTGACAAGCCAGAAACAGTAGCCTATAGAGAGGTTCCCAAGTTCAAGGAAACTGATTTTTTTGAATGAGTGATACTTCATTTGTTTATGTGTTTACATATCTCAAGTATATTTGGATGTCCGTGTATATATGTGTATACATATAAAACATACATGCGTGTTTTGGTAGTCATTTCTCTGAGCTTGTTTTGGTTTGTGACCATTATAGGGGTTGGGGCTATATGTCTATAAGGGCTAGCTAGCAGAGGGGAAAAAAACCCACATTACACATCTGAAGTAATGAGTTTCTCATGTAATCTCATGCTTACAGTGATAAATGGTGTAAATTATACACTGGAAGATAGATTAGACTTTGGAAATATTCTTAGGATCTACCCATTTTTTTTTTAACTTCAATATTGAAGTTATACATTTTGTGGTTTTTACTGTCCTGTCAAAAAATGTGTTACAGTAGCAGTATACAATGGTAGTATCTGCTTATGTTGAGAACTGAGTATTGAAGTACAAGACTTGAAGAGATTTTCTGGTTGATTGGTTTGTGGGGTTTTGGATTTTTTATATGTATCAAAATGGCCATTTGCTTAAATACTTAAGCAGAACTCTGTTTACAGGCATTGCATTGTATATGAATTTTGTTCTTTATGTACTGTATATACATTTTCAGAGTGAAATTGAGAAGATTTTCCTGAGTGAATATTTCAGGGTGACTGTGTCTCAGTCATTAGTCTCAGTAGGACATATCAAGACATCACCAGACCTATGTAAGCAAAATGTTTTCACCTTCTTTCCTTTTCCTCTTGAGGAAAAAATAGTATGATCTTGTGCAACTGCTTCTTTACAAATCAGTGAAAAATTACTTGGCCAAACATTTTATGCATGTATTAACAAACTTCAATATTTTATGGTGCAAAAGAAGTCTGAGTTCTCTGTTTTACACTTCACCTACAGGTCTCGTGATTGTTCATGTAAATTCTTTTAAAGGGAAGAACTATTTCCTGTCAGTTTGCTAACCTAACAAGTACTATTTTGTAGAAAATAAATTATAAATACGAATGATTGCGGGTTTTTAATCTGATACACAGTGTACTAATGATTTCTACATTCAGTTTATTCAAGAGCTGAGAATGTGAAGTGTTCTCTTTTGAAATCAATGTAAGTATAATAAGGACTATTATAAAGGTTTAAGTGTTCTTTTTTGAGGAAGATTAATTATTCCATTAAAGGGAAAAGAAAACTACCTTTCCTGTAGCCAGAACGTACCAGTTTGCTTGAGGTAATGCTTTGGAGATCTGAATTCCTACCGGTAATAAATTCAGAAGGCACATGCAAATGCCTTCTTACATGAAGTTAGAAGTTAAAAAAAGGACAACTAATAGTAAAATAATAATAAAAAAAGGCATTTTTCCCTTTCCAGCAAGTTGTGTTTAGCTATTTGCTATCATCTGGAGGAAGTGCAGAAGAGCAAAAGTTCATCATCACAGGCTTTTAGCTGTTACCAAAGATTTTCAAGTATGTGAGCTGCTGAAGCCCTTCCTTTCTATTTATATAAGTATTTCTTTATCATGAGTTAAAGATTCTTCAGGCATCAGACCACTATTTCTTGCCAGTGACGTCATTATATGTATTAACTGGACTAGTGAATGATGTAATACAGTCTTGGGTTGTTGCAAAGTTTGTATTTTGTCCAAAACTGAGAAAACAGTTCTGTGTCTCTTCCCATGCAGATAGAGGCAACAAGGAAGACAGAGTCCAGCAGCATCTGTTCATATATTAGGAGTCCCTTGCCACCTTCTGTCTTCCTTAGATTTCTGTAAATACTTGGAATTAGTACATGTTTCATTGCTATGAATCACTGTCTTTCCAGTGTGCTAGTGTATGTGACTGATTAATGACAGCTAAATAAAGTTCATGCTTCATACAGGGAAAGTGTAATTTTGAATTGCTTATACATACAGGAAGTTGATACTTAAAAACACAGGCCAGAGGTCTACCTAAGCAGGTTTCCTTTCTCTGACAGAACAGTAGCAGATGCTCAGAGAAAATAAAACCAAAGGAGACAGGGAGCCATGCTGCAGTGTATCCTTGCAGTCCTAAGGGTTTGTGGTTAACAGCCCTTGACACATTTTTCTTTCAGAAAAGTGACTAACTGGGTTTGGACTCACACTGACTTTTGAGATCCATAGCTTTTTGTACTGATGTGTTATGAGGAAGCGCACTTCTTTTGCAGGTAGTGGGTAGGGTGTCTCCTCTGTGAAAGCTGTTGTATAGCTTTGCCCTTCCTTACTTTCTTCTTCTGTGACTTTCCACATTCTCGTGTGTTCCTTTTGGCACAGTGAAAGAACTGCAACAACAGTAGGGTGCACTATGAATTCATAAAGTAACACAATGTTTTCTTTCTTTTGATGGGGCTTCTGTTTGTTTGCTTTTTTGCTGTGGAGTACAGAGCTGATATGTTCATAGAATGGTGTGTGAAATCCAACTTTTCCTTCTTGCATAGCAGAAATTTCAGTTATACATCATTGTATATGTTGCTGAGGTATAGAAATAGCTGTCCCGAGGATTACTTTGCATTTATTAAATCTGAATTTCATCTGTTGTCTTATGCCCATTTGCTTAATGGTAAGAAATCTTTGGCTTGTGTCTTTATTACTCAGTATAATTTCCTCATAGCAGCAACTGTTGCCACCTTGGTTTTCACCCTTTTGTAAATCATTTAGAGCTAATCAGTTCTGTTATGTGGTGTTGTGAGGACGTTGTTTCGTAACAGTCAAATTTTTAAAAGCCTCTTGTGCGAGTAATTTTTTTTTTTATTATTTTTTTATTTTAGAATCTTCTAAAAGTCAAGAAGTCTGTGTTTTCCACGTGTCTTTCTGAGAATAGTAATGCATCCAAGCTACATCTCTTCTGTAAAAGCCCAAATGATTGTCATTTTAACAGGCTGGTTAATGCAGCTGCTGAATCTCTTCATATAATTTGTACCTCTTGGCTTAATTTAGATGTTAACTTCATGGTTCTGAAATTCTTTGTATTCATAATGAGTATTTTGGTTTGCTTTTTCTCTCTTTCTCTCATTCTCTGTTTTCAACACCCTCATGCCTTCCCTTCCCAAACATTGCATGTGTCACTTTGCTCAAGCAGTTGCCCAGGTATCAGAGGAATGTGTGGTTGTGCATCACAGTATTTCAGCAACTTCTTGTGGGAGTTTCAGGTGATTATCATGTAGTCCAGGTAACTCATGACTACCCAGTAAATGGTGGACAACATCTGACAATAGTTCCCACATAGGCTGTTCTTTGCTAGTGGAGATGTGAAGGGGAGTCCGTGTCAGTTTTCTGCTGTGGCCTTATTTTCTTTGTATTTTTATTACTGGACTTTGAGCTCTATAATCTGTCTGGCAGATACCTGTGTTTGAAATAGCAACTCTTTTTTTAAAAAACAAACAAACAAACAAACTTTTTTTGTTCCAACACCTTTAGAGATTTGTACCTTTTCTGTTTTGTTTTGTTGGGGTTTTTTGTTGGTTGGTTGGTTTGGTTTTTTTCTTGTTTTTTTTTTTTTTTTTATTTTAACCTTACTGTGTTTAGACATTGTTTTGCTTGAGTAGTTCTGAGTTTTCTTCATTTAGGTAGGACTTTTATTCCCTGGTGGATGTCCTTGTAATTACTGTTTAATCCTGCCTTTGGAGGGGACAGAGAAAGGGGAGGAAAAAGAGTGGTCTGGGGTTTTTGGTAGGTATTACGCATTTTCTCTGAGTTTCATATGTTGTATCTTTTGTCTCATGTTATCTCTTAGCATTATACCATCTGGCATGTTCCTTTTAAAAGTATTCCCGTTTGTAACTGCCCTTTTCAAAATTAAATATCACAGTGCGGATTCCTGATCTTTCAGGAAAGATTAGTCTAAATACATATGGCCACTGGCACAGAGTAGCTCTTCAAGTGGTCAAGTTTTGAACCAAATTCTTCTCATGCCTCAGGATCAAGGCAGGAGTTGCATGATAAATTGTCCCACTTGTAGTCTTTTTCTTCCTCCTGTTGTCTGCTTTAAAACTACCATGCTGCTTGAGCTGAGAGGTGAGGTGCGTGGTTCTTCAAGAGCATCCCGAATCCATTATTTTGGGATCTAGGATTGGTTGTGGCTACACAAGAGTGCTAAACCTTGCAGACACTTACATTGCCTTCTCATTCCTCATTCTCCTAGGGTGCTCAGCCCAGCAGATGTCAGGTGCATGTCCTGCAGGTCAGTGCGATGCTCTTCTTTGGCTCACCAGCAGCTGCTGGATCTCATTAAATGGGTGCTAGACTGTATTCAAAGCCTGTGCTGGGTTTACAGTATGCTACAGTAATGCAGCCTTTTTTCTCCCCTGTCAATTTGCTCATTTCCCACACCCTTGAAAGTGTGGCTTCTCCCTCTACCTCTGTTAGGTGAATTTTGAATCCCTCTTTCTGACTGCTCCTCGCATATCCAGTTTCCTATATCCAGTTTCCTACATCCAGATTCTTAACTGAGTGAAGTTCTTTTTGCTTAATTTCTGCTTACACATCTGTTCTCCGCTGTGCATGCAGTGACAGCCAGGGGTATGCGAGAACACTGTGGTCTGATAAAAGGAAGTGTTGGAGGGCAGTTTCTTCTAATGGAAAGTTTCCTCCCCTGCTCCCAAATGTGTTACTAATCTTGAGAAGCTGGG
This sequence comes from Micropsitta finschii, assembly GCA_034783455.1. Taxonomy (NCBI): domain Eukaryota; kingdom Metazoa; phylum Chordata; class Aves; order Psittaciformes; family Psittacidae; genus Micropsitta; species Micropsitta finschii. The sequence goes on from JAVHNF010057346.1 coordinate 20,966, forward strand.
AGAAGTCCAAGAGGTAATTCTGAAGGTACTGAAACAGGGGGTGAGCAAAAGAAACACACAAAAAAGTTTATGGAGAGAGAAAGAGATAATTTTTGTAGGCATTAAGCAATTTTTAAGTTCTGATTTGGTTTTCCTGCTTTCCCTGGAAAGAGAATTAGAATGAAAACTATCTAGAGACTTAAGTTTTTGTTGCATCACTTGAAATCCAGCTATCTTCTTGTGGCTATTTTAATGGTAACAGTTGAGTAGGGAGATTAGTGATAATGTAAGATCTAGTCTCCAGTGGTTGCACTCATAAAAGCATCATATGCTGATGTATTGTAGATTTTATTTTCCCCTAAGTTACTTAATGAAAAGCATCTTTGGAAATAGGTGATTGATTTGTTTCCTCAGTGCAGCAGCAATTCATGTATTTCTTACATATGGAGTGGCTTTATGGTGTTCTGGTACTAAAAGCTAGCCTGTGAAATGTTCGCTTTCTGCTATAAGCCCTTAGGCAACATGGATTATGATTTGCTGTCACAGAGGGGACTGTTTATGCCAGTAAATTTGAGTAAAGTTTTGTGATAAGAAGTAACATCACAGCTATAACTTCCATTCCTCTGTGTGGGCCAGTCAGACTTATGTTCCGTTATGTAAACGGATGAGTTTTCTTGAAGTCATTTTCTCTTGTACCTTGACATCAAATAGACAGCTTTGGTAGGTATAAAAATTATAGGCAAAATAGATAGAAGAATTTTAGAGGGGGTTATTAACTGGGTATCAGTGCTGTACTGTAATATGTAACTGCTGTATGTGATTTTGTGTGCAGTTTAACTAACATAGTCCTCTTAAAGTGGTTATCTTTTAAAATGATCTTTTAATACATATTAGAGCCTCATTCACAGTTTATCTATTAAGCCCTTAATGTGTGCTTGTAGAAAAACTGAAAGGCGCTTGAGCTTTGCTCTGATGAAGTCCACAATGGCTTTGGTTTCTAAAGATGGAGCATGGGGGTGACAATTTGCACATGCAGCATGAAAGCATTTAGTTCTTCCCCTGCAGAATCTCCTGCAAGAGAGAGCGCCTGTGCACATAACGCATGCAAAAAAATTCAGGCTGGAGGGCTGTTGATGAAGACTTTCCTCTAACATTAAAGACTTGGTTATTTGAATCTTGCTCAGAAAGGAGCCCGGTAACACACTGATCTTCTAAAACGCTTTAAATATTTAAGATTCGTGGAACTGTTGTTGCTGATAATGATTTTCACAAATGAGATGAAAAACCCTTACAAAATTAAA
>JAVHNF010057347.1:57978-74215 GCA_034783455.1 Micropsitta finschii
CGATCTGTTAATAAGCAGTCTCCTCTGTATCTTGCTTCATTTGGTTACTCGGAACACTTCTGTTGCCTTCACATCAAACTAGAGCAGCTACAACCATCTTCTGTGATCAAATATGCTCTTGTGTAGTATGGATGCTGGAGCTTCTACAGTCTTTGATAACTCTGCTTTTGGAGAAAGGAAAACTAAGGGAAAGCCAGCTCTGCCCCATGCTGTCTGTTCATTGGGATGGTATTTTCAAGAAACTTTGTCAGAAGGGCTAGAACCTGATTTTTAAATGAGAGAAAAATAAAAGAGGAGGTGGGGGGCTAAGACTGTGTGTGTGATGTTATTCAAAGTAGTTTGCTTTAATCATGTTTGTTGTGGCTCAGGACTAGAAAGCATTCACAAGTGTCACGTGCTATTGTTGCTGTGACCTGATCAGTAGGACTGGATGCTGTGTAAAGCACTGAAATGCATTTTTTTTTCCTTACTCTTGCTGATATTTTGAAGGTGAATAACATTATAGTATTTAATTCATTGAAAAATAAGCCAGTGTATGCTAAGTGACTTGCCCAAGACTAGTACAGTGAGTGGATTGCCTTGTGCTCTTTAGGTGCATATATATGTGAAAAGTACTTCTTAAGCTGCCCCAGAAGAAATGTGTGTGTGTGGGGGGGGTGTCATATGAATTTCACCATAATAATCTTTGCCTTTTGAGTACTAATTTATCCAGTTTCGGTAATCCAAGAGAAAAGAATGACTAGAGTAATACTTTATAACATGTTGTTCTGTGCTTGGTGCTTGAAGGAAGTGGAAAGCAGCCTCTGAAAAATCCTGGCTGTCCAGAAATCCAGTTCAGTTTCAGTAGCTGTATCTGATCCACAGCTTCCCAGTTCTGCTTTGTTATTGACAATCCTACGCATCCGTGAAAGGGTAAGTAAATGAATTGTCATTAAGGAGTGTTGAAAGAAGTGATTGTCACTGAAGAGTTAGAAAAATGTTAATGTCAGGATTGACAAGGAGGTAATTATACTTCAGTAGCTTCGTATTCAGTTGATGTTTGCTGGCAGGAAATCTGGTGAGCATTATGCAGGCCTATAGCTTGCCTCTTCCTTATTCACATTTTCTGCCTGTGTCTCCTCTCTCTTGTGGTCTTTTGTGACCCTTTCATGTATGCACACTTGTATGCAGAGTCTCTTGTGGGGGGAGAGTGGGTTTAAAAAGCTGCAGCCCTCTTTCTCCTTTCACTGGATGCAAAAGATTGTTTCAGATTAGAACTGATTTTAGTTCATTGGAAGTCATTATCAATTATGAAAACAACATGGGCCCTATTCTAACATTTCATGTGCTTTTTTTGACTTTGATTTATCTGTGGTTTAAATGGCAAGGGTACAAGAGGCTTTCACCGTTTGAAGTATGCAATGTTGGTGTCCTCTCTTCTCAACTTTCCTGAGTGTTTATTAAGGCACTTGTCAGAAAACAGGAAGTGTTGGGCTTATTTCACACAAGGCAGTAAAAATAACAGCAAGAGGAATGACTAGGGCTTGAATTGGATGGTTTGGGGCTGGTTTATTGAATAAAGATTTCCAAGGTTGTAGTTTGCTGAGACCAGGAAGTTGCTATTCCATCTGGTGCAAAGCTGTAGCTCTGACACCCCAAAATTCTTCCCAGGATGTTACCCTGTGTGTTCAGGAATTTATGCCGCTTCATTACCTAGTAAGAGTAATCTGTGAATGAAAAGGTGTTCCTCAGAGCCATCCACTTATTCATCTTTTGGACCTTTTGAGGTCTTCATTTGAAGTAGCTTGCAGCTGCAAGAGGTGTATGGGCCAGCACTAGTAGGCAAGGAACTGGGAGAATTCCCCTGTGATTAAGGGCCATTTCAGGTAAGGGACACTTCTCTTTGCTGCTCATCAAAAGGCAGCATCTTGGGCAGAAGAGACCCAAAATGTCTAAAAAGCTTGAAAGCCACAGAGCAATTTGACAGTGACACCTTCCATGTGTGGCTGCTGCTGCTCTGAGTAGAGGGAAGAGCTGGTGCTACTGTGGTCCTTCAGTCAGCCTGGCACTCAAGTGCTTCTTGCCTACCATAGGAGCTTGTTTCACCTTCAATGCATAGGGCAGCCTAAGTTCCTCCCTTTAGTAGTACAAGATCTTCTCTTTTCCTCAGAGTGCCAAAAACTGGCAGCAAAGTCCGTTTTGGGTATTTAGCTGGTACTAGCAGTACAGAGACCATGGAGGTTTGTCCTATTTCCTGTTCATGTCATGTGGCAGAGGGTGGTTCTTGCTGTATCAGGGCAGGGCTAGCTGACACAGAAGACTGTCCTTGGCCTTTAGGAAGTGGGGTATGAAAAGCAAAGGTTGGACCATGCTGAGCATGGTGCATGTTGATGGTGCCAGCAGCTCTCCATAACCAGCCCTAACAAAACAATCAGATGGTAATTTACAGACATAAATAGCTGCAGTGCTAATTTTTAGAGGTGCTCAGCACCATCTGCTCTCGCAGGACTCACCTTACTGAAGAGGTTAAGTGGCTATTTAATCATGGTCGGTAAGTACCCACTGAGGGATAAGATGTCTGAAGCAAAGGACTCTTTAAGCTAGCAGACAAAACCACACGATCCAGCGGCTGTGAGTTGAAGTCAGCAGAGATCAAACAGGAAATGCAAGACATATTTTTAAGTGAGGGTAATTAGTCCTTGGAACAACTCACTCATGGACACGGTGAAACTGCCCATCACTGCAAGCGTTTAAATCACATCTTACGCTCTGTTTCAATCACAAGTAGTTGGGCTCAACAGAGAGGCTTGGCAAGGAGAAACGCCGTGCCCTGCATCATGCAGGAGGTCACACAAGACAGCAGTGTAACCCTTCCAGCTGTAAAGCAATACACCTGGAGTCTGGGGTGCTCCACAAAGCCCAAGAATTTCTTACAGCGCCTCTCAACTTTCACAATGGGCTTTCATCCTCTGGTGAGCTACAAAAGTCTCTTTGTGTGCAGAAGATGTATAAGCCCTGCAGATGGACAGTTACATTACTGAGCTGGGAAATAAAAATTCAACTCCCTGCTCTGTGTCAGGAGGGCAAGATTTTTCATCACAAGTTGCAAAATTAGACAATGTATAGAATTGAGTCCAGCCCTCCCATCTTCTTGGCTACTGACCTGCCGACTTAAATGCTTTAGGTCTACCCCTGAAAGCTAGTTTGAAAAGCTGTGTCTCTCTGAAATGGTTCGGCTCCAATGAAATGCGGTATTTTCATTAAAATTTCCAATTAGATCATGCACTCAGGACCTGTGAAAATCAGCTTTGAGCGAACAGGAAATGAAACAATTGGATCATGATTTGGGCTGGAAGAAGTTTTTGCTATTTCACTAAGAGATAATGCAGTTCTGCAAGTGAAGGATTAACCATAACAATCTTTTGGGGGGTGGGGGTTGTTTTGTTGGGGATTCAAAAGAGAGAGGCCAGCTGGGGCAGGCAGTGAAAGGTCTTTCAGTTGCAGGGTGTGCTGTGAATAGAGATGCGGAGGATCACGGGAGAGAGCAGCGAAGGAGGGAGGGCGAGTGTTGCACACTTGCCCCAGTGAGCTCACCAGCTGGGATCGCTTGGACATGGCTTATCAGGGTCTGCCACAGATATGGGCTAGGGTCAGCACGTGCAGCTTTTGTTTCCATTGAGGAAACAGAGCCAGAGGACATGAAAAGAAGGATCAAGATTGTACCCTCTTGCTCCAGTATATGGGACTCTTTATACTAATATGTTACTGCTGGACCATCCACATAAGTGCTTAGATTTGTGTTTGTTGTTCTGTAGGGTGTTTGTAGTGGATGTTGCCAAGGCTTTGGTTTTAGTTTAGGTATTTTTTCAGTTGATTTTTTAATTCCGAGAACTTCTGCAATCCAAACTCCCTGAACCTGTAGCAGGAAGGATACTTCCTGCAGCATGAGAAATTGTTCACTCTCCGTTTTAATATGTTGATAGGGATTGCCCTACAGATACACCCTTTTCTGATGGTGAGCCACTGTGTTTGTCCTCTATATCCAAAATGCTTACATGTATGGCCAGCACTTCGGTTGGATCCAGTTGGTGGGTCAGCATTGGGCTAGTAATACATGCAAGACACTCCCTTTCTTCCCCCTGTGCTCCACAGAAAGTGTTCTGAAGATGAGTAGAGAAGTTAAAATTCAACCCCAAGATAGGTTGAAGAGAAAAAGGAAAGCTCGTCTTGGGCTCCTCATCACTTTGGGGTCTGTCAGTCGTGGCTAATTGCTGCCTACTGAGGGCTTAGTTCCGCAGGCAAAGTGTTTTCCTTATCAGTGTTGCCGCAGGGCACAGGGGCTTGCTTTAAAGCTTTACAGAAAATAGGGGGGGGGTTCAGAAATATAAGCTTTTTCTCCCAAATCAACTGTCACGTGTATGTTGCATTCTTAATTCTAACAAGTTAATACTATGTATGCCTGGAAACAAATGCTTTTTCATTAATACCGAGAAAATCTGGAGGCTATTTGATTTATATGCTTGCTTGATGAAATTACAATCTATCAGTGGTCAGAAGGATGTTACATGGTAATTTACATGACACTCGGGGCAAATCAGAGAGGAGTTTTAGGTGGCATGCGTGGTAAAATGTGCAGCGGTTACAATATTTTTGGCTCCTTAATTTGTCTCTGAAGTGTTGCATGGGGTTTGATTTTTGCACAGGCAATTGAGAACTCAAGTAGTTAGATTTAGCCTTTTGAATTGTTCGCTATGTGTCTTTTCCTGCATAATCTAGTTATGCCTCAAACCGTTTGTAAACTTTACAAAACAATTTGGAAACTGTGTGTGTGCAAGGAAAGACCTAGCCCTCAATAGTGGGATCAGTTTGGACCGCAGTTCTTGCACGTGAGATTTGTCCTGTAATAGAGAGGAGTTCACTCATCACAGGAAAACTCTTGTGATCTTGATGTACAGCCTGAGCCAAATTTGGGCAAATATTACCCGTTTTCTTTTAAGAGCAGCCGTATTCCTTGTAGCAGCACACTGCTTTGCCTCCTAGTTGAACACAGTCTGACCTTATTAATAAAGATGTGACAAGTATAACAAGATCAAAAATGATATCTTCAAAGCTTGTACTTGAAGCCTTCTAAGAGGTCTGCAGTCTTTTTCCTTTCTATCCACTTCCACAGACAATTATTAGAATAAATAGTTGAAATCAAGAGTGCCTAGGGAAAGGGGCATACATGGCTTCACATTGAAGAAGAACATACACAAACTCGATTGCGGTCAGGTAACCACTAGTAATTTGGGCTAGCATCTGGCATTTTATATGTATGGGCTTCATCTGCAGCTATTATCATTAGGGAATTGGGGTGGAGAGGGAGGGAGAGTGGGCTCGACTTGATTGGCTTCTGTATTTTGGCTAAGAAGATTTCAACTTTGTGGCAGACATCTGCTTTATTTCACAGAAACAAAAAGCAGATGGGGAAAAGGATATAAGCCAGACAACAGAAGGTGCAAGGTTAACTGGTATAGTTATGTCTATTCTTGAGATACCTGTGTGTTTCTTTGAATAAGATATTATATGATAAAGAAAAGATTTAATGAGATTTTTATTCATTACCAGTAATGCAGTTGTAATTGCTCTAATATTGCCTATGTACGATATTTACAGGAAAAGATTTATTTTTGATGACGTACATTGGAAAAAAAGAACCTGGATCAGCAGTAATAGGATAAATGGGTCTGTTTTGAGCTATATGAAATATTATAACATTGCCAGTAGTGTCATTTCAGTGGGTGTTTCCAATTTAAAGCTGACTGGGTGAGAGTTGCTTCTGCCAACAGATGCTCAAGCAGACTTAACCCATCCCTTGTGAGCCTCATAGCTGGACTTGTTTGCTCAAGTCTTCTGTTCCCACCACCAGCACTACCAAAACAGTTCTTCAGTCTCCCAGAGCTGAAAGTCTTGGTGAACTTTAGGGGCTGCTGGCAAAAGCTTTGCTGGGCTGGTTTCAGCAAGGATTATCTCTGCTTTGAGAGAAAGAAAGAAAGGTATTTCTAACACTTTGTGTTGCAAGACCCAAGCAGGCTGCTGTTCAGTTGACTCTTTGTGAGTTAAATGAAAAGAAAGCAGCTGCAGGCATGTTCTCTTTGTTTGTCAGACCAAATACAGTATTGGATTGACTCAAAGTAATAAGGAGCCAGTGTGGTGATAACTCAGGTTGGGATAATTTGCACTTTAATTTGAGAAAGATCCCTCAAGTCTTAACTGTAAAGGCCTGGGCATTCTTGCAGCTTTAGACATAGTTTGAAGGAGTTCAGAATATTAGGAAACAAACCATGAAATAACTGGTGTGAAGTAGCATCTGTAAACAACTACGTCTTTTGCTGAATAGGTGATGTGTAAAGCTGTATACTTGTCTATATGTTGTGTGGAGACTGCCTTAGTGTAGCTATTCTCTGTAATTCAGGATGTCTCCTGCAGCCAAGCCCCAACACAGAGGCACAAATCTGGCATTTCTGGGACTGAGCCTTGCAGGCATATTCAGACTGTACCTGAAGTCCCATGCAAAACACAGCAACTGCCCGTGCCCACGTGAGAATCCCAGGGAAGGAGGAGCAATCCTATTGTTGGATGTAGCATCCCTGGATTCCGCGTGGTCCCAGTTTGACCGGTAGCTCCCAGGCAGGCTGAGGCCCTCTCCATTATGAAGCTTTTATGTTACTTATCCCATCTAAACCACAGACACAGGTTTGTATCAAAGGGGGAGACTCAGCGGCCTCCGGATAGGTGTGATGCCGTCAGCTCCCTGCAAAGCCCAGTGCGGGTTTTACCTGTAATGTTTAAATCCTTCCAGTGCCCTGGGCAGCTGAAGTCACTGCTCAGGAACTTGAGCAGCTGATGTTTTATCACTGTTTCTGCAGACCTTGAATGGGGAACATTTAGCGTGAACTTGTGTTGTTTGCTCAGTCGTAAACAGCAAGGCTTTTCAGAGGAAGTTTTGAGTATCTTCATTGTAAATATGTGTGTTGAAGACTGAAGGCATGTGTTGAGGCAAGCTTCCAGGCACATACACTTACGTGTGTATATCCTTCCTTTTATGTTCTGATATCATCATGATATACTTTTGGATGAGACTTGTGGTGTTCTGGAGTAAGTATTTCTTCTAATGCGCTAAGCATATTCATAAATGTAGTTGCTGAAGTATGGTTTAAAATTATATCTAAGTATGTGTTTAATAGACTGTTTTAATGATGATTTTCCAAATGTATGTGCTTGGCAATTCCTTTTCAAGAAAAATGAGGAATTAAGAAGTAAAAATCTTGATATTAGAACTGCAGTTGGTTTTATTTCCCCCTGAGTTCAGTTGACAATTTGTAATGAAATGCAAACTTCCAATCCCCATGTTCAGTGTGAAATTAAATATGAATGTGACATAAAAAGCATTCAATTCAGATGCTGTTTAAGCTCGTCTTGTCTTCAATAGCAATAGAATCAGCAGGTTTCCATTGCTTTGCAGTGCTTTATACCCATTTTTCTAAAACAAGTGTAGGTTCTTGCTGTTTGTAATTTTAAAAGGTTATTAAATGCATTTGCCACTACCAGAAATTTCTGGCAGCAACAGAAATCTGAAATATTTCAAGGTGAAATGCTTTGAAAAAGCAACTAAATATTGTAAACTTAACAGTGGTTGAATGGGGGATGTGCTTTGACAGGGTAAGAAACCTGTGTGTGTTTCCTTAGTCAAAGATAGGCTTAGTGGAGGGTGCCAATTTCATTTATATTGCAACAGGTAAATTATAAACCTAGTGCACAATTCACATTAATTTTGTCTCAGTTCAAGCCCCGGTTCAGGTACACATTGTCAGGATGACAGTAACAAATAGAGTGTATGCCTTCTGTGCTAAATCTGTGTTGGACCCTGGCTGCTCTGGGAACCTGGATATTAATTCCTGAATCACACTTTTGCAGTGATTTAAAAATGGATTCTGTATGCATGGCTCTTTTAAATTGCAGGAGTAACCTGCTCAATGAAAAGTAAACTGAGAGCCTGCCGGGAAATCCAACAAGTCTGGGGAGGGAGAAGGGGACAAACTGTCAAGAAGTGGAATGACTGGGATGGGGTGATTCCAGATGAAAATTGTTTGTTTTCTCCACTTATTCCATGCACTACATTACGAGGCCTGGCAAGTCAAAACATGATCTTCCAGTAGAAAAAAGGGCCACAGTTACTGAATGTGGGTGAAAAGACCATCATCAAATTAATCTAATTCTGCACAACACAGAGTTCAATCCCTTTCAGGAGAATTCTGGAAACTGGCTGGATTTCAGGTTATGTTTTAATGTAGCTTTTTGGCTGCCTGCCTCCTTGGAAAGTCAAGGGTCACTGCTCAATAATTGAGTATAAATACAGTCAGTGCAGTAGGCCTTTATTTCAGTCATGCAGAACCAATTTTGAGCTTGATGGTATCACTCTTGCATACTTTTAATTGAAACCGTTGTGAGAAACGCTGACGTAAATCTCATTATTATTCCATTTTTCCTGTGAGCTTATGGTGCTGTCTGACTTGGTTTGGTATTGCTGTGATCACCAGCACTAATATTCAAACAGATGTATCCCCAAGTTTGGGAATTGGGATAAGAATTGCCTTTTGATGATTAAAACCAGAGTACCGGAGAGTACCCATGTATTCATTAGCCTCAATGCTCAAATGCTTCTGCTAATGCCAGTTGTTATAAAGATTTAATAGGTTTAACATGGGCTGTGGCACAACCCCAGCTTTTACTGAATCTAAATATTCATCCTGGCAAATAGACATAATGTTTGCTCCCTAGTGATTACTTCCCCTTGCTCCCCAACAAATAGAAGCAAACTTCTAGTGTATGCTGAGCATTTTTCTTAAACCAGTATTTTTAAATACTTTAAAGAGCTTTCCTTTTGAAAAGGCGTGGGTTTTACCTCCTTAAAATTCAGTCCTGGTTAGCAAGTAATCTCTAGAAGATTAATTATATCTTTTATAAAGAGATGTCCCGAGTTCAGCAGTAGCAGTCATTTTTCTCCTTCTTAGTAGCTGGTGCAGGGCTGTGTTTTTGACTTTCTTCCTGGGAACGGCGCTGATAACACCGATGTTTTTAGTTGCTGCTCAGTAATGTTTACTCTGACCAAGGACTTTGAGTTTCATGCTCTCCCGGGGAGGGGAAGCTGGGAGGAAGCAGAGACAGGACACCTGACCCAAACTAGCCAAAGAGGTTATTCCATACCACAGCACATCATGCCCAGGGATGTAACTGGGAGTTACCCGGAAGGGCACTCTCTCCCTGCTCGGTCAGGCTCATTTTGTCGTGTGGTATCGTATTCTCTCCCCTTGTTGTTTCCCTTATCATTACTATTATTGGTGGTAGCAGCAGTGATTTGTGTTATACCTTAGTTACTGGGCTGCTCTTATCTCAACCCACGGGAGTTACATTCTTTCGATTCTCCTCCCCATCCCTACAAGGTGGGGGAGGTGGGGTGGGTAGAAATTGTGTGGCTAACTTGCCAACAGGGCTTAAAGCACAACAGTTCTCTGACATACGTTTTCTGACATACGTGTATGACAATGCGTTACACCTATAAACAATCCAAAGATCTTATCTATACTACCTCTATTACGTATTTGAGCTTGTTTGCAGGCTGTCCAGATGTGTCCCCTTTCTATTTTAGAGTTGTGCCCTAAGGGACAGACAAGCAGAAGTGGGAGGTAGTCTGAGAACTTGAAAAAATAAGAGTTACAAATGTTCTGTAGCAGCTTGTTAGAGCAGAAGAAACCACTTGACTGGACCAAGGTCTGTGGCATTCGTCATTCCAGAAGAGCTTGTTTTGACTACACTTGAGACTGCATGGGATGAGTGAGTATTTTCGTTTCTACCTCTTCTGTCTGAAAGATGACAACTATTGTATTTTGACAAATGGAAAACAACTGTTCAGCTGATTCTGTAAGAACTTAGGGGCTTTTGTTTGTTTTGGTGGATGCTCAACAATATACTTCTATCTCTGCTGTATTTAAAGTGTCCTTCATGTTGTAACGGGTGGGAGCAGAATAGAAGGGAGAGATTTTGAGATTTGACTTATAGTAGCTCATGTACTACTGACCTACAGCCTGACTGTACACAGAACTGCACAAAGAGAGCCTCTGACCCCATAAATTCTCCAGGTTGTAAAAGGGCATGGCTGTGTCAACTGATTCATTTCTCTGCTATGGGAAAACTGACTTTGCTACAGTAACATGCTGTACTTTAAAGGTCACAGAGAACAGGGCTCTGATAAATCAGGCTTGACAACCACATAGTGCATGATAACAAACCAAGAACCTTTAAAATAAGTAAAAAATAAAGTAGGTGAACAGCCAGAATTCTATTTGAGCCTGATTAGAACAGAAACACCATCAGTAGGAAAGCAGCACATGTTTTCAGGTGCCCATCACAGTACTAATTCCAGGAGGAAAGGAATCTCATACGGTTCTCTATCCCATATTTTTTCTACTAGATACATGAGGCAAATAAATAGAATTTAAAATGCCATATCTTCTGGAATAACAAAGCAATGCTTGATACATGACCAAGTTTGCAAGTGAAAGAGCTTGGAAAGTATATGCCTCTGGCTTTCACAGATAGCCAATAAACAAGTGTTTTACTATAAAGATAACACTGAGTATTGTCCTGACACTGCTTTCTGTGTGTTTTAAGCATGCATAGACTCACACTTAAAGTATATAATCCACCTTTATCTGCATATTTCATTTGCTTCTTTGTCTGTCAGAAAGTAACATCCTGCATCCAAAAGGGCTTGCTCAAACTTCTGAGTTTCTTATCCAAGTTCAAACATGAGAATTCCATTAAAAAAATACAACCCATACATTGAAAGTCCTGCCTCTGTGGAGCATTTCCTTTTATTTCAGGTTAGTTTTATCCTTATGCCACCATTGTAAAGTCTAAATACTGACACGTTTAATTAGAATTGATTTAGCAGGAAGATACAGGTATTCATTAACACCATTAACTCTGTGTTAATGGTGACTAAAAATAAGATTCAATGCCATAAATAGAGGAAAAAACGATGCTTCAGGGTGGCTGCTGGTGTTTTTTTTCTATAGAGGAGAGCTTAGATAAACGGTGTATGACCAAGTAGACAGGCCAGAAAAAATGTCAACTGATCCACTGTAGAGAAGCTTGTCAAAAACTGTAAATAGTTCTGCTTTAATACCACAAACAAAGCACTTGATCCAGACTGGAATGCTTGCTTAATTGTATGTGACTTTTTCATTGACGTGATATGAAATCTCCCAAGGCAACTTCTAAACTTTATCTAAGACTTCCTTTTCCTCATTTAAAGCTGAATGATTTCCTTGTATGGTTTTATCAATGGGCCAGAAAGGCTGATAAGATTGCTTCCTTCCGCTGTTAGACATGTTTGGACTTCTGCCATCCCATCTTGAAAAGAAATGCATTTGCTTTCATGTCCTGTGTAGAAGCAACAAGTGGGAGGCAACTGCTTCATTCATAAAATGTAGCTGAAAGATTAATGCAAGCAACAGAAAATCAAACTCAGAGACAGGTTTTCATTTCAGCTACTCAAATTCTAAGCCATTGCACCTCCCATAATCTGCTGCTATAGGGACAACTACAAGAGTACCATGAAGCAAATCTCTCCTCAGAAGACTGCTGAACTACTGTGACTCCCTCCATGAGAGAGGGTCCTAAACTCCTCCTTGCCTCTCCCTTACTATTCCACTCTTCCCTCATCTCCCCCATTACATACTTCTGATAGAGAGCTCTATTCTTATCAGTTCTTCGCACATCAGAATGAGGTAGGTGTGAGGGAGATGAAAGCATGACCTCATTCAATCCTGCACTGTACTCCTATGAAGGAGAACTTTGAGGGCTGCAGCCAAAAGTGATTCTGCACTCTCTGACACATTAAGAAAGCTCTTTCCCTTCCTACTTCAGCCCCATGGCAGGAAGAATAATTCTGGACTTAAGAGAATCTTTAGTATTTATCACACATGCTCTTGCATCCACTATTGGACTTCATCCCTGCACGTGAGTGAGCGCAGCAGCTACAGGGAGCTTGACACAACTCTTGTGTATAAATGTTAGGAGGAGTGAATCGTTAGAGTTATCTATTTCCTGAGCCCAAGCACAAAGGCAGCAGCTGCTTTTCTGTTTTTACAAGATAAACAATATTACCTCCTCCTGGGCCTAAAAGAAAGAATTGGCCCTGAACTGCTTATAGGTCTTTAAATAAAAAAGACCCTTACAAATTTATAAAGCTCCTATAGGTTTTTTGTGCCCGTTTGAGCAATATTTAATTTGTGAGACAGTCTTCTAATAGAGTTAGCATCAGTTGGATGTAGCATTCTCATTTCTTTGCTAAAAACACCTTCTGCAGCACTTAATGGAATCTGAATTTCATGTTTCCTCTCCAGAAATGGATGCATCTTTCATTACATGGGCATGAAACAGTCCATTGAAAGTCCTGCCTCTGACATCACAGTTTGTCAGCCTGGAACACAAGGGTGATACCACAGGGCTCTTTCACTGCCTTTCTCCTTTGGATCTCACAGCTTCAGCTGCAGCAGCATCAGTGAAGCCATTAATTGGTGCTGGCTGCCCACCCTGAGGCATGTGCCCAACGTGGCAGCTATAGGAGGAAATAACCTCCAGGTCCCTGCCCAGCCCCTCCTACATTCCTGCTTGTACACACCTGCCTTCTCCCCTAAGTTCCCTCCAATTTTTGTGCCCCAGGCTCCAGCCTCCTTGCTCTTAGCATTTTCCAGTCCTCTGCTCCTCTTTGCCTCTCCCCAGGTACTTCACTTTCCTCCATGTCCACCTCCACCCATTCTCCGAATTCCCTCTTAGCTACATTTGGGTCAAAGCACAGCATATGCAGTGCACTTCAGATGCTTCTTCCTTCTGCGGCTGTGCTATGTGGTTACTCACCATCTTCAACAAGCACTGAGATAGTGCAGAGCTCTGGGCATATCTATGGTTGTCTCAGAAAACCTGTGACATGCTTCCTGCCCAGAAAACTCCTATGGGAAGGCTGGAATAGGCTGCATATGCCTGTATCACGTTACACAAGAAATGATTCTCATGCAGGGGCTTTTTCTTAGGGGTCAGTATCTGCACGATAATGCAAATACAATATACAGAATGAACCAGGATACTTTCAAAGACAAAAATCCACACATATAGAAGTTATTTATATACATATGTATGTAAGTACTCATGCATACATGTAAGCATTTATACAGAAGTCAATAATTTGTTCTTTTAATTTCTTAAATTCTATAAAAGCCTAAGGAAAGAAATTCAGTGCTTCCGAGCTTCAAAAAACCAGTGCCATCCATTGATTGGTTGCTGAGAGTATGGAACAAGTTAAATTCCTAAATCATGATACAGTTAAGTTGAATATGGCCTGGAAAAAACTGCACTTCTATGAAAACCAATCTCTTAAGGAAATTTAAGAGATGAAGTCAGTGTGGGTTACTTAGTGCCAGAAAACAGTGTCATCTCTGCTGAAATGCTGATTGATCTGGCAGTACTCTGAATATTGGGGGTACTGAAAGTATTCTTTATTAAAAGCTGTTAGTTTTGAGATACATTTAAAGCTGAGTTTGATTCTTGCATCTTTGCATCAGCAAAAGGAATGCAAACAGGGTAAGAGAAGCAACATGTCAAGAAATCTTGCAAAGTAACTGGGTTTAATTTTCCTTGACATAAAAATATGTGGTCTAGTGGTCTGGGTACAGTAGCAAAAGCCAGGAATGCTGTATTTCCAATCCTGCCTGGATCAATCAGTGGCCTTAAGGAAGCACTACTGAACTCTGCCTCAGTTTTTCAGTGGAGAAAGTTCAGTGAGGAGCAATGATAATAATGTAATGACACTTCTACTACAGAGATCTGTAACTTCCAAATGTTACGGAAAGTCTTCCCCAAATTGGGCCATTAAGGAATACTGCCAAAAGAGTATAGAATAAAATATCTGCTTCTCTTGTGGACAGCAGCAGAAGTTGGACTTTGGGGAAACTGTATGTTTAAAACATGTAGCATAGGCTAAAACCCACAGGTTCTGCAGAAAAATGCTCCCCGCGCACTTGTCTGAAAAGGAGGTAATTTTCTAGAGAACTAGAGCCTTCCTTTGGAAATTTTGGAAGTTTATGGAAGTATCAATTTCTGTCTATATCGATTATGATGATAGTAGCGTATTTATAGATAGCTTGTCATTTTCCATTAGAACCAGAAATACCTCCTTTAAAGAGAATCAAACTTCATTATTAAAGTTGTGTGTTTCTTCTTCGGACTTTACAGTAAAATTTTACCTATGAAGTTCTTTGCCCTCGCTTTTAAGGTGCCACTTGGCACCTTAAATGTAACACAGGAAATACATCGATTACAGAAGATGAATGAACATCACTGTATGTCTGAGAGTGACTTTTGATCTTACACCATCAGGAGACACTTCTTTCTGTCTGTTTTGCTGCTCTGTTTTACAGAGCTGTCACTTGACAGGATGTTATCTGGACAGGAATTCTACAAGTACACACAACCCCAGCAGTCAGCACTTCCCAGGAAGATGATGCAGCATTCTCTGCCCCTCCAGTTCCACACAGTATCTGCTCATCTAGCAGTAAACACCTGTGGTTTTGGAAAGACACTGCTGTTAGGCACCAGAGGCAGTCCTCACAGGAGTCCCAGCTGTGTGCATTCAGTGGCAGCAGGATAATGCGAAGTACAGCTGGGTAAATGCAAATCTATAGAAATAAGGATTTAGAAAGTTCACTTTATACCCCTCCTTAACTCTGCCGTATTCATTTAATCAAACATTAAATCAAACCCATTAGATTGCCCCTGCATAGGTGAAGTTAACCACCATTTAACACTGCACTGTACTGGAATGGGATCAGACCCCTGATAAAAGTTATGAAACTGAAGAAACTTGGCTCAGAAGCAAGTTCACTGAGTCCTGAGTCTCTAAACCTGGGGGTTTCTTTCCTCACAACACATCCTCATTCTTCCTGTTATTTTTTAAGCTAATTTCTGACATGGCTTATCTCACCATCTGAAATGGTAAATGGACTCCTGGCTCCCCTCTATCATTTGCCTCTCTTTGCTAGAAACTTCTTGGTAATTTAGTTCTTTTCCAAAACTTCACTTTGTACACCGGGACCATTCTCCTCATTTCTGGAAGCCCTGCCTAGAGCTGAAAGATACAGAAGACCTGCACACCTCCCAGTGTAGATCCAGCCACATGCTGGCTAGGAATGTATGGCATTCCAAGTCCCAAAAGCATAATTTAAAAGGTGGAAAATGGAACAACCATACACATCAGGAATGGCTTATTTCACGATTCCTGTCTGTACACAGCTTGCAAACCTGTGGAGGCTGTGAGTTTCCTTGACTGAAATAACTGAAAACTATTCCTGAAAATGTACGGATTTCCAGCACAATTCCTAGCCTGTTGTCTGAAAAATTCCTGGATGTGTAATTTGAGTGGGTCTCCCAGAACCTCAGGTCAGCAGGCAGGTTTTTGTTCCTTTGTGACAAATCACAGGTAGGTAACTACAGTATGTAAGTATGAAAAAGTGAGATTATAAGTGCTGGGAGTTTTTAAAGTATTCTTCCAATTCCCATTAGCCCTTTGCATCCACTCCCCTACATACTCCTCAGGGATTTCTGTCTTTAAAAAAGCCATTCAAAGTAACAAACCCCCTTCCCTTCTTTAAATCCATCTCACCCCTTTTCTGTTACAATGCAAACATTTTCAAACGATGCTGGGTAGAGAGAAGTTCAGCTAAGATCTGGTTTTATACTGACCTGCTCCTGCATGCACCCTGGCTTTTTAGAGGATTTTTAGTATCTGACACTAGTTTTCATTTCCAAGTGTTAGTGAAACAGTATTGTTTTAATGTTATTTGAATTGTGATAGTGTCTAAAACTTCAGCTACACATAAACTGTGATACCTGCTGTGCGAAGTAAGAAATGACGGTCCCTGCTAATTTAAGACGGAAGCAGTTGTTCAGTCTGCTCAGGCACAATCGTCCCCTTCCCTGTATTTCCAGCAGACTTTCTTCATCAGTTCGTGAATGTTCAAGTGATTTTGTTTCCAGCACTCACTCTGTGAGACTATTTCACAATCTAACAGGTCTCTCTGTCACAAGGTTCTTCCCGCTATTCAGCCTGCTTTTGATCCACCTCACTACCTGTTCATCAAGCCCACACTTCCTTAGCTTG
>JAVHNF010057347.1:86314-100880 GCA_034783455.1 Micropsitta finschii
CCTTAGTTGCTGGGCCGTTCTTATCTCAACCCGTGGGAGTTACATTCTTTCGATTCTCCTCCCCATCCCTTCGGGGGGGCGGGGGGGGAAGATTACAAATTGCGTGGCTTGACTTGTCGACTGGGCTTAAACCACAACACTACGGAAGAAAAAGAAAACAAGAATTATTAATTCCAATTCCTATGTTTAGTTGCAAGCAAAGATATGCTCTCACCAAAGAAAAGAGGAAACAGTATTCAAGAAACATGCATTTCTTAATCTAAGCCAGTGCTATTTACAGTTAATTACAAAAAAATGATATACTGATATACAACTAAAACCACCTGCAACTGAATTTTGCCTAAAGGTTTTCACTGCAAACACTGTCACCTCTGTAGTAGGATAAATTGCATCTTTAAATTTGGATGAAACTTGTACGAAAAAGGAGATGATCCTTACTTGCCAACAGGATGGAAGAGGGACAACAGAATACTATTACAATTAGGAACTTGTATTCTCTTTCTGCAAAAGCAAAAGTCCAGTTTTCCCCTTAGGGTAGATATGGCTATTTTGTACTTTACAAATTACAAGCATGCCAGTGATTGAATGCACGATAAATGCAACATTTAAAATAACCAATCACTGCTGTCAGCTGACAATAGCTTCCTTATTCACTATTAAGCAAAGAGTGCTTTGATACAGCTCATGGACTGCTGGAAAAGTAATTGGTAATAAAATGCATTGAAAGATTTTGGAGGGCCTGAGCCTATCAGCGTATCTGAGCTGGGCACAACATCTCTGTGAATGAAGGTGACTGCATGGGGTGTAAATGCCGTGCTCTCTACATGCCCACAGGAGATGAGATAGGATCGTCTAGCAGGACACGTGCACACCCTTTCAAAATTAGTTTTTTTCCGTATTTCATAGTATCTAAACAAAATTAGAAATGAAGATTCTTTATCTGTTTAAATTACTTAATATTAATCCTAGTTTAGTTTACAGTCTAGTTTATACTGATTTTAGTTATCTTTCAACTACTCATATTTACCATCTTCGGAAGATTAGAAAACCCTTCACTTGCAGCTTTCCTTGAATAAAAGCTGCCCCAGAAAGGTTACAATGGCATTCTTACATATTGTTATCCTACATATTCATACATATGTATACATATTGTTAGGTTTTCACAATTCAGAACTTTTTCCAATCTTTCATAAAATTATTTATGCTTAGGAGTATGTGCATCACTAACAGGAGACTGTGTGCTCTGGACCTTTAACTAGCATATGACTGGGCAGGATTTGCCCCTAAAAGGAGTAACAACAACAAAATAATCCATTGGCCTTTTGCTCTAATCCGCTCTAACCCAGGACCATATGAGCACTGTAGGTCTGTGTAAAGACATTATTGCCAACATATATATAGCTCTTGCGTCACACATGATGTGTGAACAGTTTGAGTGGGGCTTCGTATCAAACCTACAGCACTGGATTGACAACTGAAGTGTAGGTGTTTCAATACTCTGCTGCAGACACTTCAATGTCCTGGGAGTGAGCTGCAGACTTCTCGGCTCTGTCCAATTGTGAAGCAACACAACCTGTAATAGCTGTTGTTACTTCCCTTCTCTGGAGCGTCTTTCTTATGACTATCTCTGGGTTATACAGCTAATAAAGACAGACCACATGTAGATACAAGTATTATTACACAAGAGCTGTTCTGGTGTAAATGTCCAGTTTTTAGTTATGAAAAAAGAGACTCTCTGAGACTTGTTTTACATTATTATAATTAAAAAGAAAATTCTATTTCTAGATTCAATTCTCTTGCAAATTCTGAAATATTTTACAAAGTCACAAAACCCAGTCAACTTCTGGAGTGCACTAATGCTGTTCCATGACTACAGCTGCCTGCATTCCAGCCCAACATGTTGACTCATGAACTTAGTGTCCCTCTGTTATTCTTACAAAACCCTGTTCTTGTGTGTGGCACGAAAGCTTAGGATTCTCTTAAACAATACATCTCTAGAGGCTCATTCTTGGTAGTCAGCTAATCATGTGTGAACTCCCTGCAAATATTTAAAAAGCAAGCCAGAACAGTTGTGTTGACTCAAGAGTGCACTATACCACCTTTTGGTCAGGTAATGTACACAAGAGGAGTCCCTCTCATTACAGACACTGCCAGAGGGTCAAATTCTTGCCCTTTTTGGCAATCCAGAAGCATAGCTCTGTTAGATGCGAAATGTATGAGATCTCTGGCACTCTGACTTGATTCTGCTTTACAGGCAGGCTCTAGCACCCTTTATCCTCTTCAAATGAGATCCTGAACACATGGGAAGACAGAAAACTAAAGGGCACTTACCTTTTTATAATTCTAAATATCTAAGTCATCTTAAAAATGGTACTTTCACTACTTTAATCTTAATATTTTCATGCATTGATTGCTACATATCCACAAACATTTCATTCGTACAGACAGATCATGAGGAAATATTTTAGCATCCTACAGATTCAAAAGCAGCAATGGAAATAAAGTGCAGCAGTTTTCTGTACGAGAATGTAGACATGCAAATCCAGACTGCATCTAAACATCCATGAGTGTCAAACCTTTGAGAAGATGCTTGTGAAAAATAAGGTTCTTATCAGAGATTCAACAGGGTAGACTTTCCATACTGTATTTGGAATAAAAAAGTCTTGGCCACTCATTCAACAAATTTGGGCAAATTTATATGAATTTTAGCAAAGCAACTTTATGTATCACCACCTTTCAATTATTTGATATCTCAACCAGCTGTAGCTTGTTAAACAATATTCAGAAGTATTTCATGTAACGTCGACCAAGAAATCGTTTCACAAACATGATCCTAGGAAAAGTACACAGCGTCGTATCTGTGTGCAGGCAGCAAAGTTCAGAGATCAGGCAGGTGACCCACTGACAGAAACTCCAAATTTCAAGACACAGAAACCGTAATTTAGTGTATTTTGTAAAAACTTTCCTATCTTTGGTAAGTGATCTTACTTTCTATGAGGCTGCTCTAGATTTACTATGCTGCTAAGAACAGAACAAGTCTCAGAAAAAGGGGAATGAAGTGCACTCATACACTTTGCCACACTCTTAAGTTACCTTTTTTGCAATGAAAGCACAGCTTTCCTTTCCTTTTCTTTTTGTTCTTAAAAGCATAAGATAGAATTCTCTTTCCACAGCTTGCCCAAGGAAAACTAACATGCACAGCACATGACTCCACCCTATCTCCCATTTTAGGCTGCACCCACTCCCAAAATAGCAGTGCTTGTGCCACGCAGTGTTAGTTCACTTCGCAGCAGCTCTAATGGATACGTATTTATTATGGACTGCAAACACAAGGAGAGTGTGTTATTAACTGTGTGAATAGTAAAAATGTGAATTTTAATTGACAGTTGGCTAAGAAAATCAAGTATGTTTGCCTAAGAAATATAATATTTGCTTACAA
This sequence comes from Micropsitta finschii, assembly GCA_034783455.1. NCBI lineage: Eukaryota > Metazoa > Chordata > Aves > Psittaciformes > Psittacidae > Micropsitta > Micropsitta finschii. The sequence continues at coordinate 89,754 of JAVHNF010057347.1, forward strand.
GAAGTTTGAAAATGAATACAATTAAACACGTATTTCAGCTTTGCCCCTGCAAACATGAGCAGCCTGCAGCAATCTTCTTCGTTATCTCAACTTATTCACTATTCCAACACAGAATTGTTTTACGTATATCACAATGACATGATGTTGTTGCAGAATATTACGTGGAGTTCATATGAAAACTGATCTTTTGACAGCTCTCCCATGAAACAGAATAAATCGGATTTTCAACAGATAAACCCCACCCAGTCCAAGTCACATTGCTGCTACTATGCAGCAACTTCCTTCACTCCAAAAACCTGGAAACATGTCAAAACTTTTCTAAAAATACTGTTTTCCTTTTTCCACATAAGTAAGCAGCGGCAAAGACACTTTAAGTGACTTAAATTTGAATATAATCCAACACCCATTATAAACATTATATTACACTATCTTTCCAAAAGGAGTCAGGAAGCAATACCTGACTGCAGATGTATTTGTCATACTATTCCCAAAAGATATTATGAAACACTGTTCTGTTTATTAAATCTTCAGATTTATGATCAACTATAACATTAATTGACTTCATTAATAACATTTAAATCTTGCCACAAACAAACAAACTAGTTTACGTACTTTGGAACTATAAATCATAGTTTCTTCTGGCTCGTCTACAAAGAAGTGTAACACGGGTTCATAAACATGTGGTTAATCTCCAGAGATAGCGGCTTTGGCGGGTCACAGACATTCTGAGTCTTTTATAATCAACAGATGAAACTCCTGAGGTGAGTGCCTTTTAGACCTAAACCCACTGGGATGGCAGAATGTCTCTTGGATCCAGGAATAAGACATTTGCTGTGGCAACGACTGAAGAGTTTTCATCATCCCACTAACAACTACAGAGTGAATATGTAACAATTCCAGAAATGGTTAATTCTACACTGTATTACACACACAGTCTTCTGAGTTACTCACATCAACAGGAAATACAGCAGATAATACAGCAAACATTGTGTAAAGGATGTAAACAGTATTATCTTTAAAGAAATATTAATGACTTCTTCTTTCAGGAATCTGTCTCGATTTCCTATGACTGGAATGATATAGTTCAAGACAGAAAAACATGATGAAACAGTGGAGGATGTCTCTCAAGGGAATAGGAACAGCAGTTTTCTGGATGAAGGGGCTTTGACTTAATAGGAGCAAATTAAACAGGAATAGATGCAAAAATCTGATCCTGAAATTTTCCGTGCAAGTTTTATTTTCCAAAGTTTCCGAAATTTACTTTCCCATTTATTTTCAGCAATTTCAATGTACTTTTGTCTGAAAGATTAGGTTGATAGCTGCATTAATGACAGACGTAACCATCAATAGAAAATAAATCCTCTGGGTTTCAAAGAAGCTCTGAAAACCAAGAAAACTCAAATTCAATCTAATAAAACCAAGAAAAATTTCTGGACTACAATGTGGTTCTGAAAATCTGTACTGCCAAAGGTGAATTTTACATCACTTTCTAATTCTCAGACTTGGAACAAGTTTCTTTCAGAAAGAATGCCATTTCAGAAGTGCAATGCCTGCACTCTCCATGAAAAGGTCTGTGCTTCCTGTAACTAATGTAACTAACAGACTTCAAACCATTTTTGGATTGATTCTGTTCAAATGCCATCAAATTCTTCTTAGTTCTGCCATTAACAGACTTTGGCCTTTTATCTTCCCACCTCAGTTTTCTGCAATTCCTCATTTTCAGTCCATTTGAAGGGCCATTTCTGGGTTTATATTTGTATTGTAGATATGATACAATGAACATTTCCTTGATTTTTTTTTTCAATTTTCCTTTTATCAGTTATCTCATTTTTTTTACAAGTAAAAATTTGGGAGCAACAAAGACGTGAGGCAGAGAAACTACTGATGACCATGATGACCATATCCTCCTCCTGACTCACGCTGAAGACAAGACAAAAGGTATTGAGCAATTAATATTAATTATTCAAGTAAATTAGATTTCTGTTAATTTAGTATTATATCCCACTGCAAACTTTTCACACGTTTTCATATTGTAGTAGTGAAGTTATTGATGTAAATTCAAACCAAAATCCTTTCCTACATGTAATGCCACAGATAATGGATCCAAATTTAAGTCTAACCACTGAAGGAACCTCGGGTCCAGTCCCAGCAGTGTTTCCTTACCACCACTGCAGGCACAGCTTCAGAACTGACTCAGCTGCAGTGATGAAACCCCTGAAACCACTGACGTCCTTTCTCGTAACACAATGAATTTTTCTTGCCCATCTCTGATTCAAGTACAGACGAGGACCAGCTCTGCTTAGTTTCTGGGATATTACATGATCCTACCTCGAGCACAAAAGCATTTTAACTAACATGCTTATTAGCTTTCTTCATGTTAAAGTGATTAACATGTTACCTCTTGCTAATTTGTGACTCAAAGGACAAGACATTCATCATTGCCCATTTCTGGAGTTTTGTTACATTTATTTACTTTTTTCACTATTGCAGCAATCACAACCTCTATGAAATGAAACACTAAATGAGACACCATTTCTATAAAAATCCTTTTCAATACCTAAATGTATATATTTTAATTACAGAGATGTGGTAGTATATGTGTAATAAACCAAATTATTACCTCAAACCCTGTAATACACTCAGCGCTACCGCTGATTATCTAATGACTAAATCTATTCATTTAGATACCCATAATTTATGTTTATAAGTTCTATATTAGGTTTCTTTTCTGCTCTGGAATACTTATTCCCTGGCAAAGATGCCTTGCATATGGATATTAGGCATGACCAACAGACATGCTGGCAGACTTAACTCACGCTGCTGATACGTTATGCTGAGGTAAACCACCTTTGGAAAAAACAAAGTGCACAGGCAAACTAACCTTGCTGAATGGCTGGATTCTTAGTGGGCACAGCATCATGCTAATGTACCTGTATGGCTTTGGGATGCCACATAGGGTTTCTTACCTCTGCCACAGCAGAGTTAACACTTCTGAGTCAGAGCTAGATTGTGGCTATCTTGGACTACAGGCAGAAAAACTTGGGTCTGTCTGCACAGGCATGCCCAGACCCACTCTAGTGAAGATTGCAAAATGGTTAAAATGTATTTTATGGTCTTGAAATAAATATATACCTCCAAACAGAACTCTTGCTTACACAAGAGCAAATCAGGACTAACCATTTAATTTGCAGATCATTAAATTTAGGTCTGCTTTTCTAAATTTCCCACTGAAAGATCTTCTCCTATAACTTGGAGGTGGCAGAAGCAACCACTCATCCATTTCAGAAGAGATCCTGGCCCAACCTATACTAATATTTACCTTTAAGATAGCAACAGAAACATAAAGGACCATAGATTTTTAAGAGAGATATCTGCTGAATAAAGTAGGACCAATGTTACTGTTTAATTAGATATCTGATCTTAGAATGTGAAGACCTAATTTAGGGTGGCTAGAGTATGTTAAGAACAGGTGAATTATCACAGATCTCCTTTAGCTCTCCCCTGCACATCCTAATGCCATCAAGTTTTGTTCTTTCAGTTCCAATTTTGCTACTAGATAAATGATTGCTCCCACTCTCTTTATGAATGGCATACTTAATGGGTAAGAAAATATTTTTGCTTTCCTCCTTTCATTCTTTCTTTCCTCATTTTCCATTCACTTATTAGATTCCACTTTGATAGTCTTCTAGAGATTTTAAACTACCCTTTATATCAGTGACTTTGATGTTAAATAGTGTCACCAAGGTCATTCTGACAGAAGGACCAGAAGTAATGTTTGTTTTGAAACTGAGTGCTCTGTTTTAATCTGTTTATTTCTGTACTAAGTCCAGGCACTTTGAGTTGTCATGATGACTCAGAGCAAAGTTGCAAAGCCTCAGTTCTACAAAGAGATTAGTCATTTTGTTTTTTTGAGCTGAGCTGCTCTGAGTCAGCTTCAAATCACTGCACAGAGAGTACCTGGGTACATCTTCAAGTGGCACAGGTAACTTTAGTGCAAGTTTCTGAAAGAAAAGCAGTTTCTGTGTATCTGAGCAAATAACTGAGCCTTCCTTTCCTAATATCCCCAAATAAGAACTTGGTTTTAGAATGAACAAATTATAACAGTGTGAATACTGATTTACATTTTTCCCCTCAGCCAAGGAGAAACTTTAGGGTTAGCAGCCTGAATTTAATAAACTCTGAGTATACGAAGCAATCAGTTGAGCGATGCTCTTACTTCATGAACTATTTCAGGGGTTAAAAATTTACACACCAAAAGGTCTACCTTATTTTTGTCCTTTTAGTCACTGGAAATAGTTCTTTTGCTTTTTAATTTCAGCAAAACACAAGGTTTATGCAATTAGGCCACCTTTTACACACGGATTCTAAATTTACTATGATTCTAAACAAGTGTCTCATTTGTATGGACCGGTTTTTTATTGATTGTCTGAGCTATATCTTTTGTTTTGCTGGATGTACATATATTTGTTGTGTGTATATATATGTGTGTGTGAATGTATGTGTGTGTGAACCCACACTGTTAACTTTATAATGACTGGAGCTGGCATGGTATGTTCTTTAGTCTGTACACTGTGTATCATCTAGACACAATTCACACCATCTACATGTATGTCAAAACTCAGTGTATTTGCAACACACAGTGTGAAAATGAAGTGTATTAGTACTGTAATGTTTGTACATCTACAGATCACAGAATCACAGAATGGTAGGGGTTGGAAGGGACCTCTGAAGATCCAACACCCCTGGTAAAGCAGGGTTACCTAAAGCAGGCTGTACAGTATCGTGTCCAGGCAGGTTTTGAGTATTTCCAGAAGAGAGACCCCAGCTGCTCTGGGAAGCCTGTATCAGTGCTCTGTCACCCTCCATAATCTTCCTTTTGCTCCTGATGTGCTTGAAGAAACCCTACACTTGTAGATGTAAACTCGATAAACTCAGTAGGAAAATATACTAACTCGAACTGTCTCTCTAGCCAACAATATCATCCTGATGCTTTATGGAGAAAAACCCCATGAGACACCTTAGAATAAACTATCGGATTTCTCTCAATCACACAGCTCTATTAACGCTTTTACGTGGGTCTGCAGACATATGGCAAAATAACCTGAAGGCTAAAAGTAGTGAATTTAAAGAAGGAAGGAGAAGGAAGATGACCCACTCGTCAGTTATGACGCATTAGTGTTGCTCTTGTTGCTCTATGGCCATTTTGATTTCTTTCCACCTGTATGAGGCCTGTATTCACCCCCCTCTCCTAACAGTATATCAGTTACCTTTTCAGAATGGTCCTCCTTACAACTAACACATCATGCTGTTTTACTAGGCATTCAGAAGGCTTTAGCATGCCTTCTAACAATAGCATATTCAAGAACAAGCAAATGTTCATGTCTTGATTCAAGCTAAAACATTTCACTATATTATTTTCAAGAGAAATTGTGGCCATTTATTTGTATTTCATTTATTTTCTAGAGAAAATATTATGGCAAACACCCCTCAAATGTGTAATCACTGTATGAAGGAATCACATCAAATATGACTTTTCCTGCATAATCCCTTGACACCTGTTTATATTCTAACTTATTTAACAACTATTAACTAATAATTATCAAGCTAACAACAGGCTGTTAAATACTTAAATAAGAGTAACTGTAGGGGTATTATCTGTTGCACTTATTTGTTCTTTCAGCGAACTTTACGCCAATCATAGAGGCAGCCTAGACCAGGTTTTGCAGCACTACCTTCCACACCATAAGGGTATACCTTTTAGAATGACTGTTAGGTTCCTAAAAAACAGTGGCACATCATAATTTTTATGATAATCATAATTACTCAGTCTTTTTTTTTTTGTGAAGTGATGAAAATTAAAGCTTGGCAAGCGTAAAAGATTAACAAGAATAACAGAACAGCCCTGATGAATGAGTATCAGTAGAGAGCAAATACTCAGTGACAACCTGTTGTTTAATTTATTGCAACATAATGTTTGCTGGCTTTATTATAAGCTATTTTGTAAAAAAATTTAGTTGTTGTGAAAACTACTTGTGACTCTGTGAAAGTTCTTTCTGAAGAACAAACGTAGGTGTAAGGATCATACCAAATGGAATCTCAAGTTACATGCTTAAAATTAGATTGCACAATCCATATTTGTGTTGGTGAGCAGCTACTTACCCAAGCAGTCCTATAGGCTAAACTGAACAAATTGATATTTCCTCATGCATTTCCTCCTGTATTGACAGGTGTGTAATTTGCTCCTTAAGAACATGGTTCAGGTAATTTTTAAAAAGCCCAAAACTGTAAAAGTTTAGATGTCTCACACTGAAGTGACCAATTTCAACGTACACTGTCCTATCTGCTTGAGATTTTCCTCCTTCATAAACCAGGAAAGAAATCACTGCCAGGCTTCACACAGAATTACTGGTGCTACCAAGTCAGGAATTCTAAATGCCTGATTCCTAGTAGGTTACCAGAATCATTAACCTATTTAGCTATTAAGAACAATGGACCTTTGCATTGCTAGCCGATCTAATACTAACAAATGAATACTTTAATCTCAATTATTTACAGGTAAATCACTGTTCATCTGTAAAATCTGCTGAATGAATCTCTTAAAAGTCATTGCAAAGCTTAATTAGCTCATCAGCTGATTATTTGCTTATCCTAGCCTTAAATTCTTAAATTTAACACAGAGGAAGTATTTTTGTTGGTTTACATGTGAGTACAACTCAAAAAGAAAATACCAAGAACTCTGATTTGTTTAATTATATTTTACTTGCTGATCATTAGTCTTGCCAAATCTGCCTGGAATCAAACACTACTTGGCAAGCCATGTAGGTATTGCTGATGTATTCTCCCACTGCAACTGATCTGCTCCCTACAGGACAAGCAGTGAGTGTCCAAGGAAGAAGCATTAGTTTCAGACCTGACAAGTGAGTACTGTGCCCCACCTGCCTACAAATGAGCAGTATTAACGCACTCAATACATCGGACATCTGATGGTCTCAAAAATCTGTATGGAGGTTGTAAGGCATTCTTGCATCCTGCCATGTCATCACTCCATCCTTCCTGAAAGCTATTAAGAAGGGCACACTATATTAATGAGCAAACCTCAAAGAGACATTGTTTCCTTCCATGAGCAACTGGAGAAGTCGGGGGCAACTGGGTTGGAAGTAAACATAATCATCATTTCGCTCCCTCCTCTATCAGCGGAGAGCTGACTGGACATGACAGAGGGAATATGCTCCATCTGGCAAGGGCTGACTGCATACTCCCTGCTTGTGCAATGCTGCAGCTCAGGGGAAATATGATTCAGAGGACTGCCTCTGAGTCATAATTTCTTTCTGAGCTCCATCTGAACTGGTAAGGTTTTGTCCCATACTGGGAGCAACCAACAATTCCATCTCAGCCTGCATTTTGAAGTGTGAAAAATTCAAAAGCACTCACTTTGTGCGGGACATTAATGCAAATTGTTTTCTACTGAGCACTACTTTGCAATAATAAAGCAGGATTAATGTATTTTATATTGACGAACTCCACAACCACCCACTGCAAAAGATGTTAAAGTGTAACCCAGCAGGTTTAGTATCAGTGTTTTCTGGAATGTCTGTGTTGTCCCGCTACACACCTGAGATGATTCCATATCCATGTACAGGAGGTCTATCGGTCACACACGTGGAAAGCCGAGCCGTCAATCACGCAAAGCTCTCAGGGCTCCCCTGTCAGTCAGTCACAACCCTGCCGGCCTCCCGAGGGCGGGAAGCGCCAGGGCCGCCGAGAGACCTGCCGCGGCTCCCGCGAGAGACAAGGCCTGGCCGTTACCAGGGCAACCAGCCCTCCACCCCATCGTCCCCTCCCGGGCTGCCCGGACCCAGCGGCGGCTGGTACTCGTGGGCATCGCCCCCCCTGTATGTACCCGGGAGAGGTGGATGCGGCAACCCCGAGCCTGTGCCGGACCCCCTCACGGGTGACGGATGGCGACAACGGAACAGCAGTGTGAGGTGTGAGCGCACCGACGACCTGCCCAGCCCTGTGGCAGGGATACGTGAGGCAGCAGAAAGGTGATGGAGCATCGGGGAGAAAGAGACAGCCTAGTGGAACCATGCTCTGCCCTCCCTGAGAGAGCAACAGCCACTAGGATAAAAACAAGCTCAAGGAGATCCCTTATCCTCCCCCACTCTCTCTGGTTGCTCTTGACACCTTCCTTCCATTTCTTTGCCAAAGGACCACCTTTCTATAATCACAGCCTGGTGTGGGTTGGAAGGGACCTCAAAGATCATCCAGTTCCAACCCCCTGCCACAGGCAGGGACACCTTCCACTGGAGCAGCTTGCTCCGAGCCCCGTCCAACCTGCTCTTGATCAAACTCTTTCCTTCTCTGTTTACTGACTTTGCTGTCTGCCTCATTGTTTCACACACATACTCCTTGTAAGTCAGCAGTATCCTGAAATCCTCACAAAAACTGCTACATTTTTAGATGACTTCATAAAAACACCTTCAAAACTTGAGATACCCAACCCACACAATAGATAACCCATTTGATAAGCGAGGCATTACAGAGCAAAGGTCGCAGCTTGTCCACAGCAAATGTTTTTTTCCAAGAGATCACACAAAAGACACAACAAAAACACGGTTTGTCCTGTTTACTCCTTATTTCTCCCTGAGGCTACCTGCTAGCCTGAAATGTACCACTAGCTATGCTCACCAAACAGTGCAGTACATGGAAAGGTACAGCACTGAGGACACAGTCCATACTACACAGATTTCCAGGGTTTTACCTCATCCTAACTTTAATTCCATCCTGTTGTCTGACTCTTCCTGAGCAGCTGGAGTTATTTGATTCCCCTTTTACAGATCTTTTCAGAGCCTCTCCTGTCACAATTCATTTGGTAAGACAGGAGACAAGCAAATACAGACTGGGAATAGGGTCAGCACTGTGAAGGACTCCATTTTTCTGTTATCCTTCCTTGAATCCCACATTTTTACTGTACCAAGAGCTACAGGAGCATAGCTTGAGCAATGTAGACAAATAGGGCATTCATACATCTACATGAACAGGGAGAGAAACAAACTATTTGCATCATACTGAGTGGGAGTATGTCTTCAAGGTCAGGAGCTGCTAACAGGGCAGATTCAGTATTTCAGTGTTCCCAGTAATCTACATCTAGAAAACATACCTACATTAATTCTCTGCCTTCTGTCCTCTAATAATAAACCCTGATCTTGCAGTGAAAGAGGCTGAAGTTCTGACCCAGGAGCGTGTGATGGTGTCAGAAGCCATCATGACCACACTGGGGTAAGTGGTTGATCACCTGTGGTGCAGTGGAGCAGTGCAGGTACCAGTTCCCATGAGTCACTTTTAGGCTATGTTCACTTTGGACATCTCATATTCATGTCTTGGCACCAAAATTAAGATAGTTTGAGGTCGTAGGATGAGAAATGCTATGAATACTATATACTATATCTAGTACTATATATTTTGCATATAGTATCAACGACAGTCATTTATGCTTGATTATCAGGGATGATAGGAACAACGACAGAAAAGGAATGGGGGAGTCATATAAAACTCTTGCTACTATTTCATTTTCCTAAGCAAAATGTAAAAAAATAAATAAATTTAAGGGTCAAAGTTTTCTGACCGTTACTTGTCAACATTGATGCTTCACAGAAAAAGCTGAAAAGGGTCTGCTCACAAACTTCTTGTTTACAAATGCATCTGAAGAATAACCTCTTCAGTTCACCATCCTTGGTGAACTATGGATGGATCCTTGGCTTGGATACTATGCAGAGAGAGTTTGAAAAGCGTTATCCACCTGAGCACATGTTAACTTCTAGAATATGTCTAGCCTAAAACCCTTGACCAATCTTCCTCTGAAGTGTGAAGAAAGCTGCAGTGTGAATTCAGCTATTGCACTGCAACCTCTCCCAAGGATGTGCCCAGCCTCTGTTAGGCATATTTAGTGGTATATAGTTCATCACATATCAAGTGGATTGCCTCCTGTGTACTAATAGAGAATTAGGGGAGATCAGCCTCTGCAATGGAAGTTTATATCCTGCCTCCAAAAACAACAGAAAAGCAGAGATGTTGACTTCAGGATTTTAGTGTTTTGGCAGAGCTGTAGTCTTGGGAAACAACACAAACACTCTTCATCAGATGCAAACAATGCTGGTAGTTCTTCATGCTGATAAAGTCATTTTCACTCAGTGTTAACAGTACAAGCTCCTGCCCCTTTCCTGCTAGCATGAATTAATTCAAACCTGGTAAAAGCTGTCAGCGTAGCAAGGGTCTCTTTGGATCCCAGAAGTACTGCAGTACAAGTAGCCAGCTTGTTTCCCAACACACTGGCATCCTGATATGATGGGAGCAGATCTCTTGGACAGCCACAGCATCTACATGTTCTCTGGTCCTTGGTTTCCTGGTAAGCATTAGTTCACTGAAAACTGAGACTACAGATCCCACTTGACATAATGTCTCCAACTGTAATAGCTTTATTTCAGAGTCAGCTGGGAATAAAGTCCAGTAGCACCATGGAGATGGAGGTTACTTGGTTCTACAATCCACTCCTGGAGCTGCCAGATCTTGTCAAGCAACAGTTTGTAATAAAAGTTGGGAATAAGGAGAATTGTCAGATGGGATTTGTCTGAAAGACTAAGGCACACGAGGGGTTCTGTGCCCGTAAGAGCCACATGCGCCAGTTCTCATTTGTTGTAGTAGCCCTAATGAGTATTGACGATTAACACCTGCAGTCAAAAGTAGAGTCCTAACTTACATATTCCCAGACTTCACATACAATGTGTTAGAAGGGGGAGATGTTTCTTATTTATCTATCTTTGCTACACATTTTAGGTTAACTTTTAACTCTGTTTTATTCTTTCAGAGATATTCAATCCTCTGAAACAAGAGAAGGTAAGAGGCTATTTTCTCTCTCCTGCCCTTCACATCTACAGTTGAGATCATCTATATACTTCATGATTACCACCTACTTTTGTCCTGTTTTCTTGAAACTGTCTGAAATGTTGGAACTTTTTAGGACTGGTCTCTCTTCAAGGGTGAATTATTTGGATGAATGTGAGCAAGCACAGTTTTAAAAACAGGGGAAGTGAAGAAAATTAGACCTTCATTCCACAGACGCTTTTGTTA
>JAVHNF010057347.1:109051-120820 GCA_034783455.1 Micropsitta finschii
CAAAGCTGAGCAGATCTCTGTGCTGTCAGCTAGGGACAGCCAGAGAATTCAGTTTCTTTTGTCCGTGGCTCATTGGGCCTGGAGAGCTCTGGATGCAAGTGGATGATTCAGTGGTTGCCCAGAATATGCATGAGACTTTTCTGGACACCATGAAAGCTCTAAAGGCCTTCGCAGAGTTCAGGCCCAGAAGCAAAAGCCAGTCTTCTGGTGGTGGTAGTGGTACGAATCCCATCTCCTTCATCACCACCAGGAGGCACCTGGGCAACCTGCCCCCCAGCCAGACGGGCTTGCAGAGGAGGTCTAGAACTGAGAGCGTTGCTGGAGGGACTCCTCCTACCACCAAAAGCAGCAACTCTTACCGCTTCAGAACATCCAGCGAAGGAGAAGGAACCATGACCAGACCTTTCAGGTCAGTGACTGGGAGTCTGATCCACCTCAATACTGCGAGGATGAATTTGGGCCGGCAAGAGGGGAGCGGAAGGTATGTGAGAGCTGCTTTCAGCTCGTCTTACCACACCAGGTCTGCTTCGCTGCCTGTTTCTCACTTTCCCTCCACTACAAGTCCCATCAGTGTTTCTTCCAGTAGTGGCCATGGCTCTGCTTCGGACATGTTGACCAGGCCTTCTAGCTCATCTGTTTGCGGTTCCCCGAGCGATGGGGGATTTATTTCTTCTGATGAATATGGCTCCAGCCCTGGAGACTTCAGGTACTTCCGGGTCCGGAGTAATACACCGGATTCCCTGGGAAACACGCCACCTATCAGAGAGGAGAACTGCCTGAGTGAGTACATGTCCATGAGTAAGCAACAGGTAGATGATAGCTCGAGAGATGATTATATGGAGGCTGAAAAGTGTTTCAGGAAAAGAACTTACTCTCTAACAAAACCAACTTCTGCAGCAGTGCAGCAGAAGACAACACAAACAGCTTTGTTAGATGAAGACTCTGCAGGAAATCATGGACGATTACTTTACTCTGAAACCCAGAAATTGAAAGATAACCATGAGTTGGAGTATAGTGATGCAAACCTCGATTCCATATGTAACCAAAGTAGGAGTAAAGCCAGGGATGATGGGTACATGCCCATGATGCCAGGAGTTGCATCTTCTCTGTCCAGCAACAGTGATTACTTGCCAATGACTCCTAAAAGTATGTCTGTTCCGAAACAGATTAACAATTCGTGGTCACCGTCTCAGGTTGACTCCAGAGGATACATGATGATGTTTCCGAAGGCCAGCTCCTCACCTGTACGCAGTCCTTTAACTGGATTTGTTTCTAAAGGAAGTAATGAGAAAATTGCCAACAATGAGTATATGGATATGTCACCTGGTAATTCAGCTCCAAAGCACCCCAGTGATTCGAATTATATTCACACCGCTTCTGTTCCCAAAGGTTTTAGTTCGTATTTTTCTTTGCCCCGAAGCTTTAAGGCATTATCAGGACAGAACGGTGACCACAGTGAGTATGTTCCAATGTCTTCACCTGGAAAACTCTTGTATGGTGGACCAGAAAATGGAAAAGGGGTCAACAGTGAGTCTCTGGCCAATGGCATCTCTAAACTGCCAGTGGTGAAAGGTTCAGATGAAGGACTTGTGCAGAACAGGGCTACCAGGCCCACACGGCTCCCCCTGGGTACAAGGGGGAGTAACACTATCCCAAGAATGTATGATCGTACAGTTCCACCTGAGCCAGCGAGTCCTGGTGAATACATAAATATTGATTTTAATGAAAAGGCGAGTAATACTCCATATTCCTTATCTGCAGAAGGATCCCCATCATCTCTAGGCTCAAGCAGTGACCACAGGCAGTCCCCGCTTTCTGATTATATGAGCGTTGACTTGGATGTACAGTCACCGAAAGTAGCGAAGGAACTGTCCAACTCTCTAACAGATATTTCAATTTATGCAAGTTCCAGTATTCCTAGAAACCAACCGAATCCTGATTATGCCAGGCTCTCATTTGGTACTGCTTGTGTGAGCACCGCCAGTAACAGGACTGATGACTACACGGAGATGACATTCAACATGGCAGCAACACCACCTCGACCATTCGCTGCCGAGTCTGACACCGGTGTAAAGATTGACAGCCCTTCTTCCATAGTTAACAGACTCTGCATTGTCGATCGATATGCTGGTAGCAGTAGCTTCTCTGTTCCTAGCTCTGAACCTCCAATGGGACCGAAAGTGATTCGAGCCGATCCTCAAGGCAGGAGGAGGCACAGTTCTGAAACATTCTCTTCTGCTGGGACTGTGACAACTTCCTCCTCATTCTTTACTGATAGTAGCAAAAGACACAGCTCTGCCTCATTTGATAATGTTTGGTTAAAACCGGATGAAAACATTTCTGATGGTCAGGAAAGCAAAATGTCCAGGGATACCTCAACTGGATTTCAGAATGGCTTAAACTACATCGCTCTGAATTTACGCGATGATCCTATAAGCTGTGAGGCAAGTACTACAGCGCCAACTTGCCACCTCCAGAATGGTACTTCAGGTTTGGACAGTGGAGCTTACGTAAGCATAGACTTCAGCAGATCTGATGGACTCAAGTGTAACGCTGCATGAAAAGGTTGGTAACTTAAAAACCACTTCCCTTTCTTGCTTGCTTAACTGTAGGAATTAGGTTCTCAGTGCTAAAATGTGCTATTAAGGGCAAGGTAAATGTTTCTTATAATCTTCTGTACCATTCTAGTACAGCATTCTACCCGCTGAACCACTATGGAAGGGAACCTGGTCCTTGGCCTAAAGGATGCATGTGACTTTTCTAGGCAGTTAGAGGTGTTACCAGAATGTCATCAGCCTTGGTTTTTTTATAAAAGAATTTTGCTAGTGTAACCATTAATCATTTTTCATGTTGTATATCCTTGTCCTGAGGTTATGGTAGCTCTTTTTTCCCTTTGCTTTTTTCCTCTTCCCTTGTAGCTGACTCTTCACTTTTTTTGGTGTACTTGATACTTTGTGATTTGTGTCATGGGTGGGGAAAGCTGAAACTTGTTGCATTAGGTGTAGACATCAGAATTCAGGGCTTAGATCTTTTCAATACATACAGATGAAATGCATGGTTTAGGGTGTTATGTGTGCAAATCTGCCCACATTGATCATGTTGAATCATATGTGAACAGACCTTGATTATTTTCCCTTTGAAGTGTGCTGCTGTGAGCTCTGGTCTCCAAAGTACCCCTGTATCCTCTGGAGAAGCCATCTCCTGGTGGCTGGCTGGGGTGGTGGGGGGCTCCTGCAGCCTGTGCCCTCTACCTTCACCAGTTAGAAGTATCCAAGTAGCTGAGCCATAACCCTTCCCGTGCTCTGCAGAGGGATCTGCCTTTTGCATAATAGCAGGTGAGGAATGCCTGTGATCAGAGCAGGCTCTGAGCAGTGTGTTCCAGGTCTGAACCTTTAGAGGGAAGCTGTTAGCTTTCAAGTGATCAGTGCTCTGACCCGGTTTAAGGTATTGCTGTTGGAGGTGTGCGTAAAAAATCAGGGTGTTGGGGGTAGGGAGAAGATGATGGGAAGAGGAGGGACACCCAATATGATAAGCTGTCATGGTGGGAGCAGAAAACAGTAATGAGTTGTTAGTGGTACTCTCTGTGCCCACAGCCTGCACAGCAGTGTTTGTGCAAGCACTGCATTGCACTGTAACTTGGGAAGCATAATCCTGCTTCTGGTGTTAGTGACCCACTGAACTCCTTACAGTAATGCACCTTCCCGAATAGAAAGCTGTGTGTGTTGGAAATGCTGTTTTCCTTTCTGTGCAAATGTATGCATAGTCAATAATTGATGAGTACTAAGAGGAAATATTTAATCACTGTTGGACATTGATACTTGTCTACTTCTCTGTCAACAGAGAAGGCAGTAAAGGGGCCAGCTACTGCTGGCTTTTTCATTCTTAACTACAGGCTTAAACACCAAAATGACCTTTTTTTTCCTAGTTTCACTTTAAAACTCAGTGTCTAAAGGCAGGAGGTATTGCAGGAGCTTAAAATTGTGTAGCCTTTAATAGTGGAAGGTATAAGCCTGACTCAGCTCGCATGCCATTCGAAGTCTGGCAGCACTGCTTGGGGCTGCTCAGAAATGTGTGGTTTGCCTCAGTGGTTTTTTTCCTCTGCTTTGCTTTGTTGGTTGGAATCAAATTTAGAAGATGTTGAAAACTGCCAGTCCAAAAAGTGTTTTCTTCCAAAGTTGGTCTTTCAGCACATCAGAGATTTGTCTGCTAAGTCAAAGGCACTCTGGTTGCTGGAGCTGATTTGTGATTATTTCTTTAAGCACCCCCAAAGACACCAGCATTCCTGCTTGATCTTATTCCCCTCATGAGTAAAATCTGTGATATAAAGTAAAACTTAACTAAATGGAGGGGGGGGAAGGAACCCCAGAGATTATTTCCTTTCAGCTGTACTGTAAATATTACACTTGAAAGTATTTTTCAAGAGAGAATGGGTTTGTAAATTGTATTTATAGTAAGCATTTTGCTTACTACTGCTACAGCAAAATACCTACAGCCCTATGCTTGGATTCCCCCCCCCCCCCTTGTCTTTTACAAGTTGCAGAGGGGCAAGAGACTTAAACTTGCTGGTTTTCACTGTGATTTAAAGTTTTCTGGAAATGAAACACATGAAAATGAAGGGAAAGAACCTGTGCAGAAAAACATGGGCTTTGGCAGGCAGTTAAGCATGAAAATAGTAAGAGTTTAGGTTGGTGGTTGCTTTCTAGTCCTAAAAAGAGAAACAAAATTAAAAACCACTGCTCCCAAACAAGGCCTAACAGCTTTAAATAAAAGATTGCTGGTATATGGTAGGAGAGCTGGGGGGGTGTTCACTTGTAGGTGGCTCCTGGGGGACAAACAGATTTTGGAATAGTCCAAGGCTAAAAGCAGCTCACCAGACTTGAATACAGCATTGTAAATTGGTGGTGTATATCTGTTTCTTAGTAATGACTTAAAATTCTGGATGATAAAGATACCATTTTCATTCACATACTAAATCACGTCTCTTAAGCTATAGCAAGTGTGATTGTAGAAGTCTGTATTCCTGAAACAGCTTAACAGTTTCTGCTTCAATAAAGCTTTTAGTATTTAGAATTCTTCTGTAGTACAGAAAAGCACTTTCATGTTCCGTTTTGAGTAGTGAACATGAAGCTTTGCTCTTAAATGCTTGGACCCTGAAGAGCTATAGTGTGCCTGTGTGTAACTGATGGGTTTAATACTTTTGGAGACTTAGGGGAACTGAGTGCTGGCTTTTCTTTCCCTCTGCATCCCACTCTTTCAGTCCTTTTGCCTGAAAAATGCTCTGTGGTTAAATTCATTCTTAAGGAATATATTTAGTGAATGCCTTTACTTTTTCCTTCCTAGAAAGGAGCTATCCTATAGCTATTGAATGCTTTCAGGTAGAGAACTTCCTGTCTTTCCCCCTTAACTGCAGTTTTGCTGGAAGGAAAACACTTCCCAACTCCATGTTGTTTGCTTTTCTGTTTTGTTTTCGTTTGCTTAAATGGGATATTGTGCTCTGTGACTCAGCTGTGTTCTGGCTGCTGAGGGAGGGAGCCTGATTTCCAATGCATTGCTGCCCCCTCATTGTAATTCCCAGGCTCCTCTTGGTTCAGGTTCACTGATGTGAATCAAACTTTTTGTTTTGCCTTTCTCCATTCATGACATGGATGGAGGAGTGGGAGGGCACTCATGTGAAATGGTAAACAGGGCTGACTTGTTATTAACCTTTTATTTCAGGTTTAGGCAAAATTGCGCTGAGGGTTAATGTTGATGATGATGATAAAAAGCATATAAGGTTCTGATTTTTGGTGTTTGAAGTTTAAGGAGGTCATTAGCAAAAGAGTTTCATCACAAAATTGTTTCACAATATTGAAGCAAGTGGTTTGCAGTTTTGATTACGCAAATCTGAGTCATGAAATTTTGTGCTAGGAGTACAGAACACTAAAGCTACTTCAAACAGGGCTTAGCTAACGTATACCTTGTTATTGGACCTTGTAGAAACTGGGGAGGATAATGAGAATGGGGCAGCAATAAACTGCATAATGGGTCCTGTATAATACAGGTTTCTTCAGTCTTAATTAGAAACATTCAACCTGCAAAGATACCCTGGACTCCAAAAACAAAGCACACTGTTCAGAGTAAATACAATGTTCAGCTTAATATCAACCCACCTATTTTACACCCACTCTTTAATCTTATCTCTGCCTGATACTCTAACGCTATTTCAGAAGTTCTCTGAAGTGTGGGATTATAATTTAAATGTTCCTCACTTCTTTAATCTCCTCCTGTGCTACACTCGGCACGAGTGTTGTGTGCACTTTGGGGAGCTGAGGGGAAGGGAAAACAAGAACAGCTGTAAAGCAAAACTCGTGTTCCAAATTGTCCAGTTGGTAACTTGCATGTTTCAGATGCAAAATCTTAAAGAATATAATGAACAATATATAGTTTGAGAAATTCAGACGCTGGAAGTTTTAGCTATTACTAATATAGTAAATTACAGTTCATGGGATACCAGGCAAATAACTGCCCCTTTCGGGTTTCAGACTAGTGGTTTTTCAAAGTTTGCTTCAAACTGAGGCTCTTTTGTATTGGCAGAATAGTTAAGGCATGGGCCCATTTAAAAATAACTCGAAGAACAGTACTGAGGCACATCCGAGCGCCCGTGTATCCTACATCTTTGAAGGAAGGCTGGGATAATAATTCTTTAAAACAACACACAAATCCCAAACCATTTGAGTCTTGCTGTAACAGATGCCACTTTAACAGTCTTGGGTGACTTACAGCTATACTTAAAAATACCCAAGGTAACTTGCTCGAGTAGTATGTGAGCTGCTGAAGGCAGAACAGATTTCTGTCGTGTGGCGTGGGAGTGAGTTAATTATGACATATTTGACCAAGAATCAGTTGGGTTTGACTTGTGCTTGGGTGAGAAAAGTTGGGACAAGAATGTTCTCCTGCCGTTGAGACAGAACGCTTGTAGTCAGTGTTGAAATGCTTCTGGGAAACAGCTCCGCAGACTTCAAACCCATGGCTGCAGCTGATGGAGACACGTGTCTTTTTTGGAAGTCTCTAAACCTTTCTGCTCATAGCTGTCTTGTAGGTTAAAGCATGGCTGCTGGACACATGGAGTTCTGGGAGTCACCCGGAGCCAGTTCATACTGCTGCCTTTTTTAAAGTCTTTTGGTGAAACCTTAAATGCATTATTACCCTTTTAGCTTTCCCTTTAAAACTTCATTCACAGCTTCCCTTCCTCCCCCGATGTCTGAGGGCCCCTTGTTCCCCATCACCCGGGGTGGCCGGTTGGAGCAGCAAGAGGCAGGAGGCTTGCAGCTCCTACTTGGTCTTTCCAGTGCCTGTATTCCAGCCTGGGATTACTGGGGTGGTTTGTCGCTAGGTATTTCTTTGGGGTTTTTTGTATGTCCAGTGGCATGTTAGCAGTAGAGTTTGGGTTTGTTTTTTTTCCTCTCTGCATATGCTCTTTTTTCTTTTTAATGAAAGGATCTTTAATAAAGTTTTCTTCATAGTGATTGCTGGGGGGGAGGATTTATACCTTGAGGTTTTGGATGGCACTAGAAAGAGCTTATAGTACTGTGTTGTACCTTGGTGTGTGTTTGTGTGCACTCTCTGTGGATCTGTGGTGCTCCCAAAAACATGTTGAATGGTGTCCACTATGTCGATTGTGCTAACAAGTTTGTTTTTCTGAGCAGAAGCAGGAAACAAACTCCACAATTTTAAGTATTGTGATCAGATATGGTGTTCCTCACCTAAAGGAAAATGGAGTGATAAAACTGAAAGGCAGCTGAGCAAGTCTGCCTTTCTGGAGCCTGGGGTTGTATTATTACTACTGTTTTGTCCTAAAAATGTAGCATTGTCTTCTGACACGTCCTTCAGCGGTATGTATTGACTTGGCTGGAGAGCTGCATTATGGCCCACCCTGCAAATTTGCTGTTTGACTTCTTTTCATGTTTAGCATTTGTATATTAACAGCAGTCCAATGTTCGAGTTGCACTATTGTCTTACAGGTTGAAGCAATGACTAAGAGAGCAGGAAGAAGCATGTTCTGGTTTTAATCAAGGCCTGCGTCTCCGTAAAGGTCACTCAGCTTAGGAACGGTTAGGATTTAGCTGAGAACCTTGATCAATAGGGATTTGTGACATACTTGGGGGCAGAGGGAAGACAAAGGTAAATTAGCCTGACTCATCAAAGGCATCTCAGAGGTGTCGCTGAGTGTCTTATCTAATGATCTTGAGCATATAAGTGTCTGGATTTGAGGAGATTTTGCTTCAGATGTAGCATTACCCCAGGAGCAGCAGTGTAGTAGGCTGCTAGCAGGAATTTTCTGCCCTGGTCTAGTCATGAGCTGTATCTCAAGGGGCAAAGGCTCCTTAACTTCAAAACACGACTTTCCTGTTAATTTAGCTATATGGTTGGATGCTAATAATTCGGACTGCTTGTGTGTCTGTATTTTTGTATGTTGTGTGCCAGTGATTTGTGAGTTAAGTGTAAGGTCTAATCCTTTGTATTCTTCTGAGATGAAAGGGTTTCTGAAAGAGATGGCTTACACTGAAATTAATGTAGTTAAGATTTGGCTGTGATTCCAGGGTTGATGGTACAATTTAATGTGACTCAAGAAAATGAAAAACTTCTAAATTACTACTGAAAGGTGAACAGTGCTTGTGTTCACTGTGTAGTATGTGTATATTATGAACTGAAGTATCAAATTGCATTATTATTTAGGGCATAAAATATGTAAGAAGCATTTTCTTTTTGCTAGGATATGATATGCATAAATATGGTACCTACTTGGAGTGAGGTTTTCCTTTCAGTAGAACAGGATTTTGTGGAATGACTGAAGATATCAAAATGGTTTTTTTCTGTTTCTGAAAATCATGTGAAATTATACTAAGAAGTGTGCAAGTAAGCTGGTAAAATTTGCTTCTGAATTTATAGAGGCACTAATGAATGATATCCTCTTTCCACAGGGAATAGTGCGATTCTGTTCCTATGCTCATTCCAAGCCCTCTTGCTTTATTGCTTATGGCTCTTGCTGAACAGCTGAATTTGCAGGGTAACTTTTCCTGATGCTGGATAGCCTGAGCCTGAGCTGTTATTCTGGGGAACTGGTGCTTCTTTCGCACAGATTCTTGGCCTTCCAGGAGTCTGGGGAGTTATGGGTGACCTTGAAGCAGATGTATCGTTAGATAAATGAGAGCCTATTGCATACCCTAGAGAAGGTACTAATGTGAATGATGTGATACCTTACTTGTGTGAAAACGGTTTAGCTGTCACCAGGCATTAGTGTTTCAATGTCTTTTGTGGCACCTTGTTGACAAGGCCACGACAAACCAGCAAATGGTGCAGCCTTTGCTTTTCTGGTCTGAGTCCTGGAGGCTGGTTGCAGGTGGGCTGGCCGAGGGCATTCTTCAGCACAAGGTGGATGCAGGTAAAACATCCATCAGTACAGATGAAGGAACATGGTTTAAGTCCTGTAAGACTAAACCAATGAAGTTTCTGAAGTCTGAACCAATATGGTTTAAGGGACAAAAAGAAACTCTTTGCTATATGGATGTTTGAGGGATTTTTGTATTTTAAGTTATCCTGTTAGAAAACTTTGTAAGCTGTGTGAGTTTGCAATACCCACAGCTGAGTTCAGACTTACAGAATACTTGCCTTTTGTCCATGAGACACTTCGAGAGGTGTTTGCCATTTATATTTAACTCCGTGGTGTTTTTTTGGGGTGGGGTAGGTGGGTTTTTTGTTTGTTTGCTTTTAGAACAAGATGTTTTTAAATGGCAGATTGTGGTGAACAGGAAATCGGTTAGAAATGAGTTGAGAAAAACATGGACAGATCTGATCTTGAGGTCATTCAGATGGTATTGCGACAGTGAGTCTGTTAATGGAAGCTTGTTGCTCCAGACATGATCTGTCCTTGCTGCAGAACCTGAACAGGTAGGCAGGATGGAGGTCCCTGTACCATGCCACAAATGTAAAGGTGTTGGTCCCTGTCCTTAGGAGCTTGCAATTTAAAAGATGAAGCTAAGGAGAGGGATGAAACTTAATGTGCTGGGGTGGAGAGTGAGATAAAGATCAAGGCTGCTACCATTGGCAGAGTGAAGATAAGAGCCAGCCTCACAGAGATAAAAGTGGTTGGGAGAGAGGAAGCTGGTGGAGGCACTTGGAAGGGTATGCACCCAGCAGGGAGTGATGGAAGGTAGCGAGCTATAAATACAGTGGTTGTAATGGTTTAAGTGACTTGAAAAGGATGAGGTAAATGTCAGAACACTGGCCAGGATATTAATCTTAGTAAGAGGAATGTGGGCCAACATGTATCTCCAAGTTAGGAGCATGTCCTAGTGTTTACTTCTCCCTTTCAGATGTAGAATGTGATTTTCTTTTTCCTCATTTTTTGTTTTCTTTTCCCTTTCTGTAAGTCAGTTTTCCTGCAGCCATGTGACTGATGGATCTGGTGCAAGCAGGGTGCAGGAGCGTGTGCTGGAGCACAGTGCAGCATCCCCAGGCTGTTAGTGTCACACGGACCTGCATCCTCTGTTCTTTGTGAGACTTTGCTCCAGAAGCAGCCGGGGTGATGGAGCTGCCTTGGCACTACTGCTGGTTCCTTCTTGATGTTGCAGAGGCTTTTTAGGTGGTGTCTCTGGGTTTTGGGTCATGTTCTAGCACTGGGGAGGAGGCAGCAGCGTGGCTTGAGAGATACATTCACCTCTAGGATTTGTAACCAGCATGTTGTAGCATTTGGAGCCTGGCTCTAGACAGGGAGGTGTAGATGGCACCCACTTATCACTGCTGCGGTGTCCTGCCGAAGCTGGAGTGTGAAACGATGGCAGAGACAAGAGAAAGTCCATTTATTTCTGTGTGGGTAGATCAGGTTGAGCAGACGCTGTAGTGGTTGCGGTGAGTCTGGAAGTGGTGGCAGCAGCGAGGCTTGGTTCACTGTTGAGGGTATAAGTGATTGAAATATTAACATTGACATGTTCCACAAGGAAATGCCAAACAAGAGTTGCACACTGTTGATTAAAAGTGGTCTGTGTGTAGGCAGTTTAACTCTGTCCTTACGAGCTCCTGGGCTGCTCTTGGAAACTGAAGGCCCTATCCTTGGCTCTTGTGCATGTGCTGTGATTTGAGAAGATCTCGCTCCACACACGCAGTGCAACCTGAACCTTTCTTCTTCCCTGCATAAGCCAGGGGTTTGGGTATCCTAATGGTAATGCAGACTCAATAATCTGGTAATTAGAGAATGTGAAAAATGGGGGTGTGCCACTGCTGTGTGTGCTAGCAGAAGGTGGCTGATGGCAAAACTTTATCTGGCTTCTTTTGTGTAGGCATGCATGGGCAGAAGGTAGGGCTGAGGAGGGAGTAACTGCTTGAGTATGTGGTCATGTAGTAAGTTTCTGCCTTTTGACAGTCATTTATGGCAGTAGAAGTAAAAGCAGAAGGTAGCACTGGATGCTTCCAAACATCAGTGGCTGAAGTGGTTGGGAAGAACTGGAACAGGTGAAACTTCCTGTAGGGAAGAAAAAACTTATGTAGAAAGGAAGTATCAGGAAAGGTGACTGGGAAGGTGGGGAGCTGTTTGATTAGCTATGAATGACACTGGCCTTTCTCTTAGATGTGTTCATAAGAACAGCTTGGCTCTCTCCAAGGTAAGACCTGTGCCTGCAAGCGGACACCACCCAGCAGAGGAAGAGCAGGGCACATACAATGCTTTCCCACAAGCATACAAACAGCCTCTGAGTTATTTTTTTATTTCTTTTCTTTCAGCTTGGGGGGTTTCCT
>JAVHNF010057350.1:12274-30665 GCA_034783455.1 Micropsitta finschii
AGGGATTGACTTGAATCTTCTTGTGGCTTTCCAGAAATATTTTAGCATAATGTAGTTGACTTTCAAGGTGGTTGCTGAAAATTGTTTTGTTATATTTTTTTATCCTGCAGGGAGGAAATAAATCTTTGCCAATAGCAAGCTTTTTCATTTAAAACAAAGCTTGTTTGCACAACAAATAATACTGCTTATAAAGTTCTTTTTTGTGTAAAAGATTCATATTGTAAGTCTTAGCTGTGTTCTGAATATTGTAACACTAACATTTTAATTTCCTCTTATAAAGTTCCCAATTTAGATTACTGACAAGGTACTTTATGTTGACACTTAACTACCTGCACATACCCTCTAACATGGCCAAAGATTAACTCTTTATCAAAAGGAGAAACTACTTAAGTCATGCTGCTGGTTTGGCACGTTACAGGTGGAGTTATGCAATACATTTTATCAGATGTAAACCAGACCTGCAGTTCCTGCCTTTATGCTCTATCTCACCACCTCTCTGTTTTTTGCCAGCACGTTACATAATAGAACTTTCTGTCAGCTGCATCTTTGCAACAATCCAGGTTGAAGATGTGTTCGCTGATTTTCATTTAAATTCCAGTGGCCTTACAAATATCCTTCTGAATATGGTTGGGAGGTAGCAAATATGCAATTCACAGAAATGAGCAGTAATTTCTCTCATTTGCTGCCATTGTAGCAAATGAGAATGCACTGTGTGACTAACATTGCATTAATAAATCTAGTTTGTAATGAAAACTAGCTTGATATATAAAAAAAAAAAAAAGTAAACCCTTACATAGCCTTTACTCAAATTAACTTGTTGGAAAAATCTCAAAGCCCTTTTTGAAAAGTTCCACGTATACCATTACCATATAAATTGTACAAGCAGATAATCTGAATAATCAAATATATCTTAGTGCACACACTCACCAACTCTGTTTGAGTTTTCCATATTAGAAGTCTTCGTAGCAAAACCTTTTTTTTCTGTCAGTTCCTGGATAAGGCCTTTATTTAAGCAGACGTCCACATGTCTGTTAAATGACACAAGACTTGCTGATTTCTGTTCTGAATTACAAACTGGACAAACAAGAACACTGTCTTCTTTGCCTTCAAAGAAACAGGATGAACTATTTTCTTCTGTATGTCCAGTCTTTTCAAAATGGTCTTCACTGTCCTGTGACATTCTTTTGGGAAGGAGACACTGTTTCATACACATGCTTTTAGCAATATCACTGAGATTGCTAGGCTGTCTTTCTCTGTGAGGTTTATCAGATGTTATTTGAGTGAATTTTTCTGTGCTATTGCTAATAGAGTTCTCAGATGTACTTGCAGGCTGGTCTGCTCCAGCTAGGTCATTTTGTTTATTTTTTTGACATTCATCAACATTTTCATTTTTAAACTGTGGAAGAAAGTTACATGTATTTTCTCTTGAATCATAATTCTTGGTTATTTCCATGGTATCTTTAAGAGGAGTCCCACCGAGGCACACATCAATATGCCTGTTAAGCTCTTCCAAACTATCACTGCTTTGCTCCTCAAAGCAAACAGGGCAGGTGAAGATCTTATGTACATCACTAAAATCCTGCAAGTCTGTGACTTTCTTTGTTCCTTCTACAAAATTTGCTGATGATTTCCTATCATGAAATACCTGCTTACTTACAGATTTATCTGGAGAACGATTCTCACCATTTAGCTGCCTTGCAGCTCTCTTTTTATCAAAAAAACTCCCTGTGGTAGGTGCTCCTGATTTGTTTCTGAAATATTCTTGGGTGGACTTCCCTGGCTGAAGTCTAAGAAAACCAGTATCTTTTCCTGATTTTAAAAAACTCGTAATGCTTTTTTGTTGGTATTTCCTCTCTTCTTCACTCAGAAATCCTGATACTCGTACACCTAATGATGAAAACAAAATTTGTAGTATCAATTTAATGAAAACCTAATACTAATTCTAATTAAAAACTTTTGAGGTTGTCCTGGAATGCATATGTTCAATAAAAATGAATCTTATCTCTAAGCAGAGGCTATACTACCTGCAAATACTAACAAAGGATCACAATACAATTTTATCAGACCTGAACACTTGCCCAACCATATACTGATTTCAATATCCATGAAGTTTTAACTGATTGAACCATAACATTAAGGCATAATCTTAATATACATAATTCAGCGTGAAAGAGTTTTGCATTAAGTTTCCCTACCAATATATTTGTTCTTAAGCCCATTCTAATATAATTGACAAATAATTTTTATGTATCCCTGAACAGTTCAAGCAGAATGCATAAGCCCATGGAACATACAGATCTCAGAATCAAAACACAGTCTGCTTTAAAAGATGTTCAGTTTTCTTGCAGAACATAATTTGCAAATCTATAAGCACTTGTATTTAAAGTATTTGTTTCTAAAACAGGTTATGAAAAAAAAATCTATGTGGTGCTGTGGTACAAAGCAGATTTAAAAGCTCTTTCAAGGCAGCAGAACTAAGCACTACTATGCATTAAGTCTACTTTTGTGCCAGTGTGTGTTGTTCCAGGGCTAACAGGTGGTAAGGAAAATACAACCTCAATTAGTAAAACATTTCTCAGTCAGGACCATTCAGGACTCCACAACTGATTCTACTTTGCAAGAAAGAATGAAGCAGTATGCACTCGCAGTGCAGAAAGCCAGCAATATCCTGGGCTGCATCAGAAGGTGGCATGGTCAGCGGCTTGGAGGACTTGATTCTGCTCCTCTACTCCGCTCTCATGAGACCCCACTTGGAGTACTGCGTGCAGTTCTGGTGTTCCCGACATAAAAAGAACATGGAGCTGCTGGGCGACTTCACATGAGGCCATAAGGATGATAAAGGGGCTAGCGCGGCTCCCATAAGAAGGCAGGCTGAGAAAGTTGGGGCTGTTCAGCCTGGAGAAGAGAAGGCTGTGTGGAGACCTCAGAGCAGCCGTCCAGTATCTGAAGGGGACCTACAAGGATGCCACTCTTCATCACGGGCTGCAGTGATAGGACAAGGAGCAATGGGATCAGACTTAAACAGGGGAAGTTCAGGTTAGATATAAGGAAGAAGTTCTTTACTGTGAGTGGGTGAGACACTGGAACAGGCTCCCCAGGTAAGTTGTGAATGCTCCATCCATGAAAGTGTTTAAGGACAGAGCCTTGAGCAACCTGGTGTAGTGGAACGTATCCCTGCCCATGGGCAGTGGGGTTGGAACTAGATGATCTTAAGGTCCTTTCCAGCCCAAACCGTTCTATGGTTCTTGGCTTTTACTTAAAAACAATTCATTCCTAGCCCAAGAGGGAAAATGGAAATTACTGCAGCCACATCTTTGAAAGGCTCCAAAATAAGTAGATCAACATTGTTATGTGGCTCTTCTTGTTGTTCCTAATCTGATGGACTCTTTGCCAGTCTTGTGGTATTTGAAGCCCCTCTCCTGGATTTGAACCATGTGGGATTGGCAGCACTTGTCCATTCAAATCTGCAGTCCCTGATGAGTGAACCCAGGAAGGACAGCAGCTTTTCAGGGAAGCCTGAGAGAAAGGACTGTGCTGGAAGCTCGCAGTAGAGCTACCAGATGGAGCAATTAGGAAACTCTTGCATAAGGGAGTAACAGCAGGGAATCTGTTCCCTTTTCTGGGAATAGCTTTGCTCAGGTCATGGAAGGAGAGACAAGAAGTTGAATAAAATAACATGGGGGCTCGGTGACACTTGGTTAAGCTTTTTATTGCTCTCTGCTTTTCACGGTAGTGCCATGGTGAAAGAAACCCCAAGACGAGAGCAGGTGAATTGGGCAGGGAAGGCATTTCTGGGAATGACTGCAGCCTGGGGTGCCCAGCTGCTGAACACAGCGCTGCCAGGGAAGCGATTCTTCCCATCTGGAAGAAATCAGGATGGAAAATATTTGCGTTAAAAATAAAAAAGGATAAAAATAGCAATGCAAAGAAAGAGGAAGCTTCGTCTGTTGCACAACAAGCACAATCCACGTCCCGACCGCATGTGCTCTTTCAGGAGCATGGCATTGTCAGGATAGTGTGATGGTAGCCCTGGGGTCACCACAGGAGGGGCTTCATGCCAGTGGCAATGGGACTACACACACTTGTAGTTCAGATGGAGGGAGAGAACCAGCTCTCCCCACATGGCTGCTCCAGGTCTTTTGAAACACCACTGATTCATAGAATAATAGAATTGTTAGGGTTGGAAAGGACCTTAAGATCATCCAGTTCCAACCCCCCTGCTAAGGGCAGGGACACCTCACACTAAACCGTGCCACCCAAGGCTCTGTCCAACCTGGCCTTGAACACTGCCAGGGATGGAGCATTCACAACCTCCCTGGGCAACCCATTCCAGTGCCTCAGCACCCTCACAGTAAAGAATTTCTTCCTTATATCCAATCTAGACTGTCCTGGTTTCTGACTGTTTCCAGTATGGCAGATTTCCCAAGCTGTTGGGGGTTTCTGCCTGTTTAGTTAACCCTTCTTCTGTGTACGTGTCCAGTTTCCTCTTGAACTCTCAGCATCCTTGACATCCTTTGGCAAGTTTTGCCACAGTTTCATTCCTCTCTGCGCAAAGAATCACTTTCTGTTTCCTCTGAAGACTTTTCCTCTTGGCTTCGTGTTAAATACGTCTGTTGTTGCACTGAGAACAACGGTGAACAGTCTTTCCCTGTGTGTGTTCTTCGTGCCGACAGTGCTTTTGTCAACCTGTCATATTTCTTTCATACCTATCTCAGCTGCAGGTTTGCAGGGTCTTGTATTTGGTACGAGAACCTTACACCTCTTCCATGCTTCTGCCAAGAGATGCCTGTTTTCAATAGTCAGCTTTTTAAATGCTTTAAGATGCTGCTGGGTATGATGTAAGCATATGCCTATACTAGTGCATTAAGCATGAAGTAAGCATGTTACTGTACTAACCTGAACATAACTTCAGCTACAAGAGAACTCCAGTTCCCACAGAGCAGATATAAAGCTGACTCCAAGTGCCACCTTGGCCACGTGCCCTCCTTCCTGGTTTGCTTTCCAGATCTCTGCTCTCCCTCTTTGCAAACCCATGGATTGAAGACATGCCAGAGAGAGGTCGTGGCTAGGTTGATGTCTGACCTTGACTCTTGCTGGGAGTGACCTATGTTTGGATTTAAAGTAATAATCCTGAATAATCTTCATAGCTATTTGCTATGAAGCATGATCTTTGCTGTTTCACCTCCTTTGATCCTATTTTTAGTGTGGAATTGTGTGGAACATGTACTGGAGGATCAGTCCTTGTGGGATCTTGGCGATTCAGTCTCCTCTCCATTGCAAAAACTGACCATCTTTGATTGGTGGTTTTCTTGTCTGTAATACACAGCATGGTCTATTCCCTCTTTATCTCCTAACTCAGATTTTCAAGACCCTTTAGGGATCTGCGTGGCTGTTGCTTCATCAGGGAGCTGTAACCACGAGCTCTTACAAAGGCCTAGTTGTAAATGTGCTTAAAGTGCAGACCAATAAAGTTGATCTCTAGTTCTGAAGTTTTCCTTTTGATGAATGGGGGGAAGCACCTGACTTTTGGACCACCGTGTTATGTGGATGTGCTCATACCCAGCGAGTGAACTTGTTCCATTCTGAGTACTGCAATATGTGGGAACAACAAAAATAACGATGAAAGGAAAACCTGGGTCTAGCTGAGGTTTTTAAGAGTGTTTCTGTGATGAAATCTGGGTTTGGTTTTTGCCTCTCAGTTTTTGTGTCTCACACCCCATGAAGTACTCTAAAAACGGAGTAGCTGTCAAATAAGTGCCGTGCACTGATTGCTTTAATACCATGCTTCTTTTTGTTCTTAGAGAGCAAATCGAAAGGCCTCCAGTGGGTGATAGATGCAACCATTGCATATCCCAAAGGTGAACCTCTAGACATCCAAACTTGGATTCTTGGCTACCGACAGCCAACGGTGACACATGTACATTACAGGTAGGAAAGAAACCTTCTGCTTTTACATCGAACTAAACTACTGAGAAACAAGGTTTCACAAATGAGTTAACAGCATGTTTCAGGGTATGGGAAATCAGTAGCAATGGCTTTTTTATGTGTCTCACACAGGTGGGCAACTCGTGCTATCTAAACTCAGCGCAGTTTTCATTCGGAAAGTTCAGTGACCATTTCATATCTCAGCACAGTTAAGTTTTTGACTCGTGTCCTGTGGCTGGATATAGTTATGGGGAGTGTATCTGATGGTCGAGTCGTCCTTTTCCACTCTCATGTTAAGGTGCTGGTAAACCCAGCTTGATTCTTTTTTATTTGTTTACTTAATAATAACAACAAGCTAAAAATCACTGTATTATTTAATAACAGGCTTCCTGAGAGATTATTATGTATTGCATTTGCCTTTCTGACAAAGGAATAACAGCTTTCCCAAAGCATACTCTTTAATAGTTGAGCAGCACTTGGGAATTAGTAAAGAATCTCACTGACACCTGGGATGGGATATTAAAACTTCCCTCCTCAGCAGCTTTTTGTCTCAAGACCTAAGCTAATGGAGGGAGAAGTTGAGTTTTGCTTTTGGTTTGCAGTTAATTGCAAGTCTGAAGCCTCCAGAAGTATTTTAACTCTCTTCCTATACCAAATAAGTTGATCACATTTTTATCCCAGAATGGCATTATTTTGTCTGAATTCCCTTTTGCTGGTTTAGGGAGCTTTTAGGCTTTTCCAGTAAGCTTTCAGGCATCCCTTGGTGGCAGTTTAACTGGGAATGACCTGCAGCATCACTGCTGTGTCACTGTTGTGTGATGTGAAGTCCAGGGTGCTCAGTGGAGCTCCTTTCCACAGCCATGCTTAAATCTGTGCCTGCTTTTTATAGAACACTACCTTCAAGTCTTTCTGAAGGTGAACATACTTACACTTATGTAAGACCATAATATTTATTGTGCTTTATCCAGGTCACCTTAGTGTTCTTCCAGATCTCTGGGATAATTGCAAGTTGAATGTATTTAGAGTTTTACTGAAGGGTACTGCCAAAAATACCTCCTTTAACGAAGTTATCTGAAGTTCAATTAACTTCCTGCTTCTAAATGTGTATATTCAAAACCTATTTTTGTGCACAAGCATAAGGATGATGTAACCTTCCTTGCGCTGAACTTGAGTGCTCCTGTTCTTATAGTACTAAAATCCTAAGAGAAAAACATTAGAATTGTTTTATTGTCAGTGTAAGTTTGGTTCTTTTTCTACCATAGGCTCTAAATCCCTGCTTTAGCCAGGACCAAGCCTCTCTATTGGATATTTTTGTTTTGCTTTCTTTAAAAAGTGACCTCTAGTCGTTACAGCTGACCCTGTAAAACCATTTGAAGTATGCCCCAACTGGAAGCTAACGCAGCAGCCTGTCTCTGAAGGCTGAGCTCTGGATGTCGTACCTCTGAAACAAGAACTGCCTTGGGTTTAACTGGAGCTTTGGCTAACTTTTCAGTCCTGGTAATACTTAAATTGGCACATCAAGTTTCAGCGTGTGTCCTCTGGGCTGGAACAGCTGTCATTGGTAGCAGTTCCTAAAGATGCGTTTAACAAAGTCCCCTGGCCTGAAGCAGGTCCCTCAGCGCATCAGCACAGGGTGGCTGTACTGTGTTCAGAGCTGGCATCGCATCTGGACCACTCACTGGTGGGACCTGGCCTTCATCTCCTTGTCCCATACAGTTTTTAATGTGCTTAAGCTTTCTTTCCCATGGCTGTTCTTGAGGGTGGCACCCAGGACCACTTCCTTTTTGCTTGTATCGGGTTCTCCACGTGCTGCCTTCAGTGGGTGCACCCTGTGTTCCCACGTGCTGCCATCACTGGATGAATCACTCTTCAGTGGCGTGCTCTGTGGCCTGTGATTTTACACAGCTTCCTCATATCCTGCCTTAGCTGCTCCTGTCCCCCTCCCAGCCTCTCAAGTCTTCACCTGCTTGCTGTATCCTTACACAAAAGCCTTTCCCTGATTATCTTGTTACTTTTGTCTGTGCCTCTTCTGGTACTGCTGTAACTAGTTCTGAGACTGACATCCTGAATTTCCCCACAGTGATTTCAGGATCACTGTAATAATAGCTGATCTTAGAGGCTGTGGCAGTGTATGTGTAGCTGCTGGTGCTTTTTCCTTCCCCAGTATTCATTGCCTTGCATTTACTGGTATTTAATTTCATCTGCAGCTATGGTCAGGTCCTTCTGCAACCCTTCTCCTTGGTAACTCTGTACCCAAAAAGTCATATTACTTTTGTATCCTTTTGTCCAGAGTTAACATACCATCTGGCTATCATATGCTAAGACCTTTTAATGTATCTGGAATTAAAGCTGTAGCTTGGAATGAATGTGGTGAATTTTCACCTTCAGTGCTATTGACAGTAACAGTTATTTTTAGATGCTTTGTGTGGCTTTACAGATATTTTCCTGTTTTATGTAAAGGATGTATTTATCCATAGCAGGATTAGAGGAGAGGGACTGAACAGTGTGTGTGCATGAGTTTACTCATGTTGCATCATCCTTTTCTATTGCAGACACAGAAATTTTCCTGCTGGATGCCCCTCAGGGCATTGCAGCAACTGATGCTTTGTATGTATTTGGTTCTCCGCAGATGACCTGAGACTTTCCTCAGAAGGGGCTGTCTTTTGAGCAGAATGCTGGAATGTGATGGGCACCTTCAGGGTTTTGACAGCTTTAGATCATGTATTGATGGTCTGATGAAATGAGTTCATCAGGTATTGATGAGCAGAGCTGTTGGTACCACTGAGATCCTGTGAGATGTGCCTGGGAAACTGAGGATGCTGAACAGGGAAGAGTTAGGGAACAGTTGTTCCTCAGGGAGGGTTGCTGATGTTAAACAAAACCTTGCAGCTCCACTATCACTTTATTGGGCCTTCTCCGGGGTTGAAGCCCATTGGGTTGACATCAATGTCTTAGAGCTTATATTTGAAACTATAGGTAAGATGAGTGGAAAACTGTCCCCCAGGAGCTTTGCTTGTGTGCTTCTTAGGTCCAAAAATACAGTGATGTCTCGAGCCTGTTTCCATGTCAGATCTTGCAGTTCTGGAAGGTTTCTATATGGTGCTGCTCCCTGAAAGCCGGTCAAGCCCCAGGGTGGAGGCTGATGCACCAGAGCTTTGTAGGTGTAAGACTTGACCAGGGAATGTAAACTACTTCTTTAAGCTCATCTTCTATGTGGAGACCAAGACATTGCTGTGATGGGGCTGTCAGCTGGGAACGCCAGCACAGTTCCCTCCAGGAACTGCTGCCTCACAGGCTCCTCAGCAGTTCTTAACGTTGATGACAACTGGGTATTAACTACGCTTTGTCCTTACCAGTGTAGGCAAGGACTGAATCAGTGACTGAGGTATGAAAAGGCCTGTGCTGTGTTGAGCCCCGAGATGTCCCTTGGAAAGTTGGTGCATTTATTTAACCCTTCAAAACAAACTCGGGTAGTAAAGGAAAGCCAAGGTAAAGCGGGCTTCATCTTTAAAAGATGGATATGTCAGAAATACCTTCCAAAGACAAAAATGTCAGAGGTGTTTCTGTTCTTCTGTGTTTGACACAGATGTCCTCTAAGATGTTCATGCAAGGTATATCAGATGTGTCTGGATTGTTGGGTTTCACCCATTTTCCTTCATTTAGTGCCATAAAAATGTGCACGTTGTAATTTGGAGAATAGTTTGACCAGATGCCATCTCTACTGTATGAAAGGAAAATCGGGATTTAAACGTGCTTTTCCACTTTTAGAGTAGTCCAGAGTGAGGAATTGATGTATGACAGCAAAATGCCCTTGTATGACCATATCCCACTTTTTCCTTGTGTGACAGTGATTGAGGCCTGAAGGCAGAGCCAGCCAAAGGATAGCTGCACTTCATAGAGTCATAAAATGGTTTGGGTTGGAAAGGACCTTAAAGCTCATCCAGTTCCAACCCCCTGCCATGGGCAGGGACACCTCACAGTAGAAAATTCATGCTGTATGAAAGTACCATGCTCTTTCCAGCAAACTCAGCTGTCTTCGTGCCATAATACAATGAGTACGATGTCACCTTCCTTCCTCGTACCACTTTTTGTACCATGCTGCTGTTGAAACAAGCTTTCAGCTACTGAGGAACTTCCTTTCTGTGTCCACATTGATACAGATTTATTGAAGTCAAGGAGGCTCCTGGCTATAGGTAGGATGGAATACATTGTGGTTGCTGAATGAGCCTCACAGAAGTGTCCGTGAAGGGCATCCAGGTGGCAATATATTTTATGATGCTTTATTTATGCAAGTGACTTATTTTTGGTCATGCCTGAGATGTACCAGCAGCTTTCATCATGCTGGGGTTATTTAGAGAGTCACTGAAACAGCAGGTAATACTGTGATTTAGAAGTATGATTATTAGGGGTAATAAAGAACTTGAATTCAAGGTACGACAGATAATGAAAGGCTACTACTTAAAGGTGGTATCTAGGAGCTTTAGAATTTTAAGGCAGAATCAGAGGCTTTCTCCATTAAGGACCATTTAAAAGAGATTAAATGTTTCTGAAAATGCCATTTGGCATCTTTTGAGAAATGGCCTGTGAGTAGCCAAGTTTCCATGATCCCTTGTGTGTGCCATCAGTTGTATCGTTTAAAATCCTTTCTTCTTTCCTGAACTGTCACTTATGCAAATATGTTCTGGTTTCGGACACAGATACACATCTGTGTAATGGTTTAAGAAGCTGATGTCCCTCAGTCACCTCCATGGGGTGTCCCACAGCCATTGTCACCTCGCAGTTGTGGACAGGTAACCTCCAGCTAGCAGATGATGCTCCATTACTGAGACAGCTTTGCAGACTCCTATCAGAGCACGCCCTTACATCCACCACCACTTCTCAGGCTGCAGGCTGTGGTGGCATTGCTTCTACTGATGTTCAGCCCCCCCACACCCCCACAACCCCCGATGATAGCAAAGCAGCTGCACCCTTGAGGAGAAATCAAAGGAGGTGTTGCCATTCCACTTGCATTTCCTGGTCAGGTCAGTTTATCCAGTGCTATCAAATGCCTTGTTTGCCACACTAGCAACAAAGATGCTCTTACTTTCATGCAGTGTGAGGTTAGTTTTGTCCAAAAGCTAGAAAGATTTAAGTGCCCAAGAGAGTCTTGAACCTTCAGATACTACCTGTTGATTGTGTTCCTCGTCAGGGAAGTTCTATGTGGTGATAACCTTTTCTTTCCCTGAGGAGATCAGCAAGCTGCTTGCTTTTAGTGGTGATCCTGGTGCTGGATACCCAAAGGTGGAGTAGAGCCGTGATGATGCTCATGTTCTGACCACACTGACACTTACTTACATGTCTCATTGTAAAGAAGGAGCTCTTTCCTGCACTTTTGAACATGAGACCTGCCAGATCTCACAGCTGATGGCTGGGGATGACCCTGCTCCAGTCAGAGCAATGGCTTTCCACTGTTACTGTGGGTCATCTGCATAGTTTTGTATCAAAAAGACTTTCTCAGTTACCTTCCCTGAAGCCAGTCTCTTTAAAGAGAGCATTCTTACAGAACACAGATGCCAGCTGAGCCATCTGATGGGCAGAGAATGATGATATTGGCAGTTTGTTTAGTATAAATATGGTGGGGAGGATTAGCTTCACCTTATCTAGAGCAGGATGGGCTTGTTTCCAGAGCTGAAGGATTTGTAATAAACATTTCATCTCTGATTTAGCTCACTCATTAGTAAGAAAATGTTCTGCTTCTAAAAATAACTCTGGATAACCTAAAAATACATTTGAAAATGCTTCTAAATACACTTGTACTTACCCTTGCTAAATTGTGGCAGCGTTGCTGGAAAACCAGTTGTTTTCCACTCTGCATTAATATCCATTCCAACTGGGTGATTGCTTCTTCAACTTTTAAGAAGCAGAGTTGATATCCAGAGATTCAAAGCTTCTGGTGCTGTATTGATTCATACAAGAGCCTCCATGGATTCAAGCAGGAAAGTGGTGTGCTGTGTTCCATTAACCTCTGGCAATGCTGGTATCACTTACACTGCTTTGCTGCTCCATTAAAGTGCCAGCTCATCAATTGCTTCTAATAAGTATCTTGTAAGATCTTGTAATGTTTTCGGACTAGAAGGTGCATTCTTGGCTAAATACCAGGCTTACTTTGTTATTGAGCCGTAGAGTTGTTACCCATTAGGTAACTGAGCAGTGGACATGGAGCATATCTGCAGCTTACAGACAGCAAAGCCAGGTAACCCTAGACTTCTGTCCTGAGCCCACACAGGCATCCTGTTAGTTCTGAACCATCTTCGAACGTGCGTAAGCAAGCATCTGGCCTTCAAAAATACACCATGAAACACAATATTCAGTTGCTGAGTCTTTATCTCTTCACAGCAGATTGGCAGAAGAGAGTAAAAATAGTGCTTGGCAGCTTGGTTATGTCTGGGGACAGAGAATGAGTCTGGCTTAGGGTTATAGCTTCAACAGAAACAGTCCTTAGTCAGGGGGTGTGTTTTTTACTTGCCTTTCCATGGTTTAATTTGCTGTACAACATCTGGGCTTCAAGATAAAAGAGCTCTTTATTGCCTGTCTTTGTCTTTGTTCTTAATATGCATGCTGAGGACTTGAGCTGTTTACTGCACCATCAGCTACTTCATCATATTTGTCTTTGGCAAAGACTTTCCTTCAAGCTGTATGTTACTAACAGTTGCATATTTCTAGTTCCTGAGCCTGGCTTTACTAGAGCACAGAGAACTCCACAGTGTAGAACTGCTGCAAAGGTTACAGAAATACCTGAGTTCATGTCAGTGCCATAGTTAGTAAATGTTCATCTCCTAATAGTCAAGTTCTCTCTGTATACTGAAGCAGGTTCATTAGAGCAATGCTTTGCTCCTCTTCTCCTCCACTTCCAGCTTCTTTTTCCATGCATCAAACTGAAAGGAGCAGGGGCAGATGATTTGGCAACGTAGCAAGCAAAGATGTTGAAAAGAGCAACAAAAGCATTCTTCAAGAGCATCTTGTTTCTGTACATGATATTCCCGTTTCTGTATCTGATACTCCTGTGTCTGTTCAGACACTGCCCAAATGATCGTGACATTGCTTCGGATTCTTTCCAATCAATCAAGACTGTGTTGAAATGAAATCCCCGCTAATGAAAGTAGAAGCACGGTGTAGATGACAGGGAGCTCACCTGAAAAGGAAACCTGCAGTCAAGGTCTTACATTTCAGAGTGTGAATTTTTCAGGGTAACCTGATACACAAATCTCTGCTGCATTGGCCTCCAGTGAAACCCAGCAGGTATGCAAGTTCTTCTCTGTAAAGGCCCTTAGGCACTTGGGGTCTGCTGAGGAGACTGCACTATTACTGTAAGACTTGAACTTCTATTTTGGGTAAAATAAACCGCAGTGAGGTAGGGTGGGTTATTTGGGGGTTCTGTACGTGAATTCTGCCCTCGATAGCTGATTTTTCTAGGTAGACCCTTAGTATTCAACGCAGAAGTACCAAAACACTGGTGATTCTTCCACTGGGGTTTTTAAATTAGAGTAGCAATAGTTGAGTACACTTAAGGTGGGTGGTTGTTAATGTAGAACCTGCCGTAGACATTTCAGACAAGATGCTGCCTCCTTTGGAAAGCACAGAGGTCAGACACGTTGGTCCTTAGTGATGCTGTTACGTGGCTTCTGCCTGTTGAGACCTGTTTCCTCAAAGCTGCAGACAGACCTTCTCAGTCTTTCTGAAGCAGGAGCTTCATTGCTTGGTTTGTATTATTTTAAGGATAGCAATAGTGTGGTGGGTTTGTATTTGAAAAAGCCCCAGCAACTTTTCAGCTTTGATCAAATGATGGAGCACAACATTTGAGAGATGCTGATAGTGCCTGTATTTGGCTGGTAACCTGAAACATTCCACTTGGGTATTTGTAAAACCTCTGTGACCTGTGAGTCGGAGAGAGAATGAACCATGCAGTTACCCAGCTCTTGTTCTCTGTGTTTTGGGGTGGGCTGGGCAGAAGGGAAGAGCTTTGCTCATCACACATTGCCTAGGTTTAATTTATGCTTCTTTCTTTGGTAGGGTTTTCCCAGTTAAAGATGTACCTGCAGAGCCTGAAGCTCTTACACACTGGCTTTATCAACGATTCATTGAAAAGGAGGATCTCTTGACACATTTCTATGAAACAGGTAGGATGATACGTAGCAAAGAGAACCATGCTTTGTAATGGTTTTTCTTACAAGGATCTCAAAATGCTTTAAGGAGATAGATGCATTCTTCAGATGAATATAGTACACGTAAGTAATACTAGTTTTTATGTGGCAAAAAAGTATGGCAGAAGTGATCTAGGAAAGGTAAATTACCCAGGTAACATAGGATAGTTTAATATTCCAGGATAGTGGTTGGCAGATGGCACATTCAAAACGAACCTAAGGAAATCCTCTTTTTTCCTGCAGTAACACATAGTTCTGCCGTGAAACTTGCTGCTGTGGCATTTTATTGAGTGGAATAACTTTGCAAGATGCAAAGAGGTAGCAAACATCTACATCTGTAGTAGAAGTATTTAGAGCTCAAGTTTGGAGGGGATCTAAAACCTGCAGGGTTTAAAATGAGCAAGTTCTTGAGTTAAAGGGATTAAATAAGACTCTTAAAACTGATTTAAGTCGTCTGAAGGTCTAATCCAAAACTATGGTCCTCTTCAGTTTCCTGTTAAGCTAAACAGAAGGATGTTAGGATTGGAAGGATCCATAAGAGTTAAGTAGGAGAAAGTCTTTGGAGTCTTGATCAGCAGCTCTGTGCTGTCGGTACAGGTCTTGTTGCTGTGAGGTACTGAAGATCACTTCTGTCATAATATACAATATATATGCATACATATTCTGTCATAACATCCAGTGTTAATGGACCAGAGGAATCTGAATAAACTTGAGGCATTAATAACTTTACTGAAGAGATACTGACAAACATGGGATTGAAAATACCAGGTAAATACTCTGGAACTCGAGCTGGAGAACTGCTTCCTTAGGGCTCTCTCTTTCCATGCAGCTGATGCTGAAGTATGTCATTTGCCCTCTGGCAGGTGTGTGTGCAGAACACAGAACAGGGGAATTCATCATAATACAAAAGGAAAAGGAAAATCCAGAGAGGAAAAAATAGAGTTTTATTTCAAAGAAAGGGAGTTTATCCAGCATAGACTGAGTAGACTCCAGATGAAATAAAGCAGCTTGTTTCTGAAGACAAATAATCTCTTTATTAGCAGGTATCAGAGTCTCTCGCATCAACCGAGTTTCATATTCCAGAGTGACTATGTTAAAGATGCTGCTTGTTCTAGATGATTTATTGCACAGACTGCTTTAATTTGATTTGGAGTGCTTAATTTATCAATTGGAGTGCTTCAAAAGATTCATAGAATTCTTTAGCAACCCAGAGCTGTATTTCGTTTTATGAAATAACTGCTGTCACTCAGCCATCACTGATGGCAAAAGTCAGACCCTGCTCTATATATCACATCCAAATGCATATGTTAGACTTCATTAGACAAATAACTTTGTGAATCTGTTTAAAACTACAAGTGTAGCTAGTAGGAGGTAAAGAATTCTTGCTATTGAGACGTTATTTCACAAGTACCATTAAAATAAGTCATAACCTCCAAATCCATTTCAGAGTTTAATGGATATAATCAGATTTATTCATAGAAATATGCTTCCAAAATAGGATAATTGGTTATAATTTGCTAATGTAATCAGTATAAATTAATAAGACGTTTCAAATGTAAATGTGATGACACAGGACCTTAGTGGGCATAAATTAGCATCATGTAAAGTTACTACCGTATGTGCCAGTTGAGCACTTGCAGTGTTTGTGTTGGCTTGTTGCAAAAGGGCTGTTACAGGTTGTGGAAACCCCCTGGAGAAGTCTTGGGGCCTAATGGGAGAGGGATCTCTGAAGCTGCCCAAGAGCTGGCTTTGTACTGGCATGTGCATTGTCTCAAGTCATAGAATCAAAGAATGGCTTGGATTGGAAAGGACCTTAAGATCATCCAGTTCCAACCCCCTCTCTTTACAGCTGATATCTGTAGGTATGAGCAGTACAAAGACTCCTGTTTTAGCAGCTAGTGGAAAGCTCAGTGAGTTCATGATTTCTCTGAAGTCTTCAGCAGGGCTAACCTTGAACATTGCATTAACCCCAATGAGATTACATTTGGCAGGACAAAAGCACTGGGAGACTAATTAAAAACCCCAAACTATAAACCAGGAGCTTATCAGTTGGAAATGAGTAATTGTATACTGAAGTCATCATGTTCCTCATTCACTCTGATCATAAGCCAGCTGGTGTAACTCAGAAAGTCAGCAGTGTCATCCTACAGGGCAACGGGAGAGGGTTTTCACCAGTGCTACAGAAACACTCTTCATCAAAGCAGATCTGAAACCTCATCTGGAAGTGGAACCTGTAATAGGTGCTGGGATGAGGAAGGGGAAGGAGGAGTCGTGTCCGTGAAGGACAACTCAAAGTGTTTGGCTTGTCTTAGCCAGGAAGGTGAAGGATTGTTTTCTCTGTAGGATTTGGGTGAGGGGGAAGGGACAGTTGCTGCCTGTACCAAGGAACAAGGGAAGTTCTTTAAACCAAAGGTCAGCCTTGCTGCAGGAAAACTGATGGGCCATGGAAGAACAAATGTATTGTGGACAAATAGAAGGTTAGCAGTGAGGATTGCTGAGGAATAAATGGTGTGGCAAATCTGCCCACGTGTGAAAATACATATTGGTGGGAGGAGGATGGGGCTCATCAAGGGGTTACCTTCGGGGTTTTTCATTATTCTGATTTTATGTTTTAATTTAAGAGCATTCATACAGGAAAAAAAGCTTTGTCTTAAATGCGTGATTGCAGTTCCTGCAGTGATTGCAAATGTGAAGTGCAGAGCTAAGTTGCTGATGGTATCAAATAGCCCAAATTGTGTGGGTTCTGAGATGGAGAATTGACACTGCTGTGTCGTTACTCTGAATCATTCATCTCTTGTTCTTCTGGGAGTGGTTGTGACTCCATAGTGCTGCAGCAAGCACATCATCTTCTCTGGTACATTTAGAGGGTTTATACCTGCTGTTTAGGAATAACCACAACAAAAGTGGTTCATCTCATACAGGCTTTGTGCAGCACAGAAAATGAACGCAGATTTAATATGCCTATGTAAATATACACAATTTGCTTATGATCGTAAAGCTCTGATGTATTCAGACACGTTTAACTTAGTGTTGGAAGTCAGAAAAAGGCAAAATAGGGGAAAAGGATGTGTTTTTAGCTGCGTCCTGCCAGTCTTTGTCATCTAAACAGGCATTTCAGTAAAGTCTGCCTAGAAACCCATGTGGCGACTGGCGGTGTTTTATGAGTGTGTGTGAGTGACTGGGCAGTGAATGTTCAAACAACAGGTGAAAACTTGCTTAAAACCCAAAAGAGTGTGCATATACTGATACATTCCTCGAGGAACCTTGAGACTGTATTTGTGTTGCTTCTTCACGCTACACAACATCATTACAAGCGGCTGTAAAGTTTCCTATGGAACCCACTCAGTGTGATCATCGAGGTGTTAATAAAACTTCACAGGTAACACAGGGAACTCGGTTGACGTTCAGACCTCCCTGCGAAGGTTGGAAATGAGGATTGTCACTCTGAAGGAATGCTTTGAAGTTTGTGCTTTATATGCAGATGAAAATGAAATCGTTCGTAGTAATTAAGATAAAGGGGGTTAATCTTATTTTCTTGAAGGTAACTGATGATGCTGGAGAGTCATTTGAAAGCTTAACAGCGTAACACAGAAGTAACCAAGCGATTGGTTGTGGCACAAGCGATAGCGGTAAAGAATCCTGCTCTAAGGCTCTTGTTCCTGCTGCCCAAGCATTAAACGCGTTTTCTTTTCTCTTTCAGGAGCTTTTCCTCCACCGCAGGGTCAAACAAAAGCTATTTCTCGGGAGATGACCCTCAGTAACCTGTGGCTAGTGGGCATCCAGTCGTTCGCCTTCCTCTCGGGTGGTATGTGGTACTGCATCTTTCAGTACTTTTATCATTGCCTCTTTTAAAAGTGGAACGGGACCCGAGGACACGATGGGAAGCCAGGCTCTCGCAAATGAGTATCATGTTTTATGTGCAAATGTGAATATTCAAGAGTAAAGGAAAATACTGGACGGACTCTTACCTCTCCCCAGGGAAACGTTGAACTCTGCTGAAAGTGAAGATCAGTACCATAGTGACCTGATGATGTATGATTTTAAGAGTTGTCTGTATTTTTAAAGATGTATATTCTCACCCACACTTAAGCAAACTCCGCATTTGGACAAAAGGTGCAATCGTACAACCACCGTAGAAGAATGTCTGTGACAAGAAAGCTCTGTCACCACAAGTACTTCTTGGCATCGTAGTTAGAGCTCAGAAAACTCAGCAACTTGTCTCTTCAGTAGCCTGTACAGCGTTGGTGTGGTAGAGATTCCTCATTTGCACAACTTGTACTTTATTG
>JAVHNF010057354.1:6528-26892 GCA_034783455.1 Micropsitta finschii
GTTTTGACCATGCCTGTATCTCCATTGAAAAAGCAGAGCTCTCTGGTTCCCTGCTGCATTTTGAGGTTTAGAGCAGAAGGTGGTAGTTAAGGAGTCAAAAGCTTATCATCCTTAATATTACAAGCTTTCTTCCATAGATAACATAGTTGTTTGATCTCAGCAGTGATACTAAAAAGCTGACTTTGCATTTAACAAAAGCCAGAAACAAGTTCGTTTTGCTGAATTTTTCAAGTGATCCTACTCTGTATTCCTAAAGAACTAGAATAGTTTCTAACTACTAAGAGAAGCTGTCACCAGCAGCATTTTCATGATAAAATAGATCTATGCCTAGCTTTGGTAACCAATTAGAAAGCAGTGTTGCCATTCACACTATAGCTGCTGTTTTCTAAGTAAAAAAACTGCCAATTTGTGTAAAAACTAAGGGAATGCTGTAGTTTGTAACTTACTCCAATGTCTTGCCACGTGCTAAGAAGCTTCCTGAAACATACAGGAAAAAAAGGAGGAGTACAAAAGGAGTACCTTTACCAGTAGGTCAAGCCACTCTGTATTCCTTTCAGCACTGTTACTAAGCATCCTTTATCCTCCCGCAGCCTGTGTAGAGGCAGGATCACACCAAAACTTCCACAGTCTCCTTCAGTATTATCCCTGCAGCAGTACAATAGGATGAGATGTACTTTGAGCTTCTTGCTGCTGAGGTTGAAGGTTTACTCTGTGCCTTTTAATGAAGTCAGCACACTTACCTAGCACGCTATGCACAGCTTTGTGTGTGTCAGAGCCCCTAGGTGTACCAGCA
The DNA here is from genome assembly GCA_034783455.1 of Micropsitta finschii. NCBI lineage: Eukaryota > Metazoa > Chordata > Aves > Psittaciformes > Psittacidae > Micropsitta > Micropsitta finschii. The sequence goes on from JAVHNF010057354.1 coordinate 7,322, forward strand.
GCTGTTATTAGGAGAAAGTAGCTCTGCTTCTGCTATCTGAGCAGGGTTAACACTTGGCAAAAGGCAGAAGACATTAACAATTAGGCCTTTTCCTGCCACTGCATTGTTCTCAGAAATTGAAGGGTTAGTGAGAGAGAAATGATTTGCTTTTAAAAAGCATGGACTGTTTGTGGAGTTCTAGCAGTCCTGTCTGGTGAAGGGATTATAGTTCCAAAACTAGCTTTATGTGCTAGCAGTAGGTCAGATCAGCTGAAAGGAGAAAGCAGGTTGCTACGTCTTCTTCCTGTTCAGCACTGGAATTCTTGTGATTTTGGAGTTGTGCAGTTTAGGAGACTCCAAGGAATTATTTAAATAATAGCAAATTGAAAAAGTGACTTGTTACAGTGACTTGCTTCTTACCAGGGTCTCTTGACTCTCAGACCTATTAATTCTTAATAGAACTCTTTAATTAGCTGGGGTGATGATGACATTGTTAAGTTTATACCTTTTGCTCAATTGCAGTCCAGAGTCTTGTTTATGCACAGGATGCTTGTACACTAAAAATCAGATGTACAACGAACTGGGAGGACTCCTTATCTTTAAAAGGGGAATTAAGGACTCATTTCATCTTTCATTGAAAACAGGTCTCCACCTCAAGCAATTTGGTGACTCAGTGCTGATTCTGTAGTTACCTCTGTTCTGAGCTCACTACACTGCCTTATGTTGTTTTCTCTGGTGCTCTAGTTACAGCAGAGTGTCTTATGAACACTGAGATGCTTGTACTGACATCCCGCACCTGATAACTGGGAGAAACATGAAAGGTCATGAACATCCAAGCAGTGTGAGGAACAAATGTCAGGGACTAGAGGGGTTAGGGGAGATGAAACCAAACTAAAAACCCCACAGTTCTTTCTAGAGAGGACAATGGCAGTGGGATTTGAGCGGAAAAATTGGCCATCAAATTCTAAACTCACACCAACAGCTACTAATGTGAATCATCCATCATGCTGGAATACCCTGTCTAGCATGCTTATCTTTCCATACTCAAGAACTCATATGAGTCCTTCTCCATTTACACTGCTAACTCATTTTCAACCTGCTTCTTACCTACCAAAGCTTTTTTTGAACCTCCATAAGATCCTTATCCCAGCCATGCAGCTTTCTGTTACACCATGTGGTATGTCTTGCCAAGTTACATGTCTTGTGGTTATCTGGTGCACCTAAGGGGGGAGCTTTAATTTCTCAAGGAGACAGTCCAGAGAAATGGCCTTGTTACTCTCAGATGCAGACTGAGCATTCACTTCAACAAGTGCTATTGCTGCTTACCACTTCACAACATGATGATAGCGGTCCTTCCACGAACTCTGCACATCCAGCTTGCTTCTGTCACACACTGAGGACTCCGATGACATGAAGGAGGAGGTACCTGGCCTGCTGCTCTGGACACAGGAGAAAGCTCAAAGCTGCCTTTTTGGGATGGATGCCACACCATCAACCATGTAGCTGTGTGCAGCTCCTGCAGGAGGCAGGCACCACCAAGAGAGACTTCTCAGCACACCCACCACCTGATTTCAGCAAAAACTATGGCCAGACATGGGCCTTGTTTAATGCAAGAGGCACTGAGGTGCAGGACTGTCATTTGCTTTAATGTGGGCTGTGGTTAGCAGGCAGCAGCAAGACAAGTGGTATCAATGCAGAACATCACAGATTAGAAGAACTGATGTCTCCAATGGCTGGTTCTATGGAAGAAAATTAGAAAGCTCATTTCAGCTTTTTTATCTGCACAAGGGCAATGCAAGTTCTGTTGTCTGATCTGTACACAGGTATGAAATTCCTAGAGTTGCTTTCAAAGCATTTCAACAAAGCTCTGAAGAAAGGATTGAGCTCAGACTTAAACAGACCCAGGAGAAATTAAACATCTTTGGCTCAACCCTACACTAGCAACAGCTTTATATAAGCTGCCAAAACAACTGTTGTTAATTTTCTGTTTTAATACACTGGACATTTAAAACCCAAAGAACGCTCTTTGCCTAATTATACTAATTGCACAACTTAGTCAAAAATAGGCCATAAATGTCTCAGGCTGTTGCTTTAGCTTCGATATATGTGATCTGTGATGAACTCATGCACATCTTTGCCATTTCTTTTGTCTATCTCTAACAAAATTTGCTCTCCCTTTCAATGCACACTCATTAAGGCTTCTAAAAACCACCATGTGTGAAACAGGAAACCCATCAACCAGCTTCACTGCAGAAGTTATCAACAATTCACAATGGAAAAAGTTTATCAGTAGCAGCACCTGTGTGCTCTGTGTCATTTCCCTCCTGGGCAGTGGGTTTGTCCACTGCTGAGAAATAAAGCACCACTTGAACACTGCCAGACCTCAGCCTGCGTCAGACGCTTTCCTCTACAGGCAGGACACATCTTGCCTATAACCTTGCAAGCCAGCACACAGAGAAAAAGAAGAGCTTTCTTTCAAAGAAGCTGTGTGTCTGGACAAGGTGGAATAGAGCTATAAGACACTAGCTTTGATGAAAGCATCCAGGGCTCTGCAAACACACATCATGGGTACACTTAGAACTCATCCCCAGATGGAAGGGTGAATGAGCAGTCTGCATCAAGAGCCCCTGCAATTACACAACTGTTTCAGTTAGAGCAAAATGAAACCGAAGAAAACAGTATTTCCATCTGTAATGTCAATACCAACTCTCTGCTTGGAGCACAGAAGCTTAATTGTGTTTATTTACCATAAACATAGAACAGAGCTGTGAAGATGTCTTTCACATGGCTGCCTCCAAAACAAACCCATCCACACCAAATTACTCCCCAGCTCACTCTGCAGTTGCCCAGTTGTTAAACTCTGCGCGAGGGCAGGAACGTGCTCTCTGGGACAGAGTGCACCCACTCCTTTGGGGGACACTGCCTGATTACAGCAGATCAAAAGTAAAGTAAAACCATGACCTTAAACAGCTCCTGCACAGCATCAGCGCTTGAGCTGTGGCAGGACTCCTTTTCAGTGCAAGATAGGTGACAGTTACCCTTAAAGAAAACACTTTCAGTTCTTCCAGTTCATTATTTCTTGGTCCTCATATTTCCAGTTTCCACTGACCCCCTGTGCACACGGATATCAATGCTTGCTTTGGTTGGTTCATCACCACCACCACCCTTAGAGCTTTGGCCTCAAAGCAGCTTTTAGGCTGGGCTGCCAGGTCTGGCAGGTGGTGAATCCAGGCTTGGAACATGGCCCAGCCAAGCCAGCACCAAAACAAACCCTTATTGAGCTGCATTAGCCATCGCTCATGAAATCCTGATTTAACCCTTATGCAGGCTGAGCAGAGGCACAGGTAAGCCCTGGAGCCCATCGCTCTCCAAGACAAACACCCCTGGTGGGACTGATCTTGTGCTTACAACTCTCAGACTGATCTTGTGATTACAACTCATTACATGCCAACAACAGAAAAGCTGCAGTTGGAACACAAATGGCAGTGGTTGCTAAGTGACAGCATCCATGCAGGCTTGTCACAGCCGCGAGACAAACGGCTGTGGCTGCACAGCAATCCCGCCTTGTCTCTGTAATAGAGGTTAAAAATGCTGTTTTCATTACCATCTAGTAACCTCAACTGTGACCTGTCAGTGTATTTTATGCTTTAGGTTCTGACAAAGAGCCCTGTGAAAACAAGGCTATGAAACCAGTGGAAATGAGTTTGATTCAGCATACCTTTAATATTTTATGCTCTTGCAACTGAATTTCTTCCCAGTGAACTAATGCATAAGACAACAACATGGTTTTCTCAGCTAAATGGTCCTTTTCTTAAAAACAGGGAGCTACGTGATCGTATTTACAGTGAGGGTCAGTTGAAACAACAACAAAATCACCAACGCCCCCCTCCATCAGCTTCTGAAGTGAACCCGTGGGTTGTGTTCAACACTGAAGGTTTCTGCAATGTTTGGGATAGATGGTGACATTTTCAGAGCTGCAAACAACATATACCCTTATAAACAGAGTATTTAAATCAGACCTTTAAAATGACATAAAGTGATGGTTAAGATGGGATCCAGCAGGACACTGGGCAGTCAACTTGCTCCAGGGAAAGCAGTGGTGGGATGGGGTACAAGGAAGCTGTAGTAGGTACTTAAGCACCATTTTGCTGGGTGGACTATTGCAAAGCCCTAAAGCAGAGAGACTCCGAGACCCAGAGCACAATGCATCTGAGTAAGAAAATTTAATGTAAGGAAAGAAAGAGTATTGCAACAGGGTGTACGCAGTAACTCGCTCACCTCTCATACCCTTACACACTGCAGAAAAACCTGTTTGAGGCCATGCTGGTAGCGGAAACAAAGGGATGGATCTGTCAACATCCTGTGAACAGATCAGAAGTGACCAGGAAAAGCTGCCACCCGGCTGCTCAATGGAGCCACAAACGCACACGCAGCTCGGCAGCACACACACCAGCCACTGTGCCACAGCAAGAGCTCTGCAGGTGGACCCGGGCACTTGAACACAAGGGATCATCTTCAGCTGCCGATGCAGCGCATCGCGGTACGAAACATCCTACCGCAGTGTGAAGCATCCTACCGCAGGGTGTGTGTGACCACACTTACCCCAAGCAGCAGTTCCCAGCACCTACTGAAGCCAATTACACCCTTTCCTAATGAATTCTCTTTCGGCCCCAGCCACTGAAGCCTCAATTTCCAGTGCCAGGAGTAACAGCCCTGATCCTGCTGACAGCTCTACCACAACCAATGCAGCTAAAGCTCATCCATGTGGATAAAACCAACTTGACTGTTGCCTTTGGTCACTATCTCCACATCAGCATATTAAACACTTCCATTTTGCACATTGTGCCAAAACAAAATGTTATTTCCCCCTCCCCCCTTATATTTTATCCACAAATGCAGCACTTTTCCTTGCTGTTCTTACTCCTCACATTGCTTCACCACAGTCAATAAAACGAGTGTGTCTCACACTGGTATTAAAACCCTGTGTTGCTGCTCTCTAAGCCCTGCAGCACAGGGTGAATGCTGCTGTGCAGGCAAAGGTCTGACTTTTCAGCAGCACTAAATTAGCCAGCTCAAAGGTGTAGCGCACTGGCTGGCTGGCAGGATGAAAGGCACGTCCTCTGCATACACTGCAGTGCTGGCGGGCAAACAGCTCAACCTCACTGCTACTACAGATGTAGCATCATGAAGGGGGAAAAGAGACACCTTCTGTCACCCTAATTCCTGTTGAGAACTTCTGCCCCATAGGGATCAGCCTTGCCTGCCTCTCCAGTTGGGGAGCATCTTCTCCGCCCTTTATTTATTACACCGAGATCAAAGACCCATCTCCATGGAAACATCTGAGATCAAAGAGTTTCTGCGCTACAGCTTTACATCCTGCACATAAGTTTTGGCACTGTGTTTTGAAACAGACGCATTCAGGTCTCTATAGAAATGGTTTGATTAGTATTAATCAATAACCTGAGCAGCACTCACGTGTATAACTAACATGCACTCAGCAGAGCCATTGCATTATGCCATTGCATTATGGTATCTGTGGTCCACGAAGATCACAGCCATTCAGCTGTACATGGAGATATCCCATGTCCTGTGCTGGGCATGATCCAGAGCAGATGAAGAACACTGATACATGTGCTCTTCAATAGCTGTCACCACAGCACTTTGTCCCCTCATCTGAAGTCTGGTAGGACTTTCAGCACATGTAGAGACCAGAGCCATGAGGACAGAGCTGCTGGAGCCCATTACTGCCTGCTCTGCCTCAAGCCTCAGAGCTGTGGATCTGCTTGGACTCAGCCAGCAAGATCTGCTCCAACACCCAACCCAGCAGAGGCTTGATGAAGTCTGCATTCACACTGATACCTCTGGGCCAGCACTGGTTGGGGCACTGTTGTTATGTCACTCCAGTGACTTCCTTCCCAGTAGCACTGAGCTCCAGGTCCTTCAGCACAGTCACTCCTACAGCTAATTCCCAGGAGAGAGGAAACAGAAAACTCAGTAGAACAGACGTGGCTTCTGGTGTTTTTGTTCCCTGCTCAGCTCCCCACATGGCCACACACGCTGTTAAACTGGGGGCAGGAGCAGCCAGCTGGGCGGTTGTTTTCACTATCCAAACAGCCATTTCTGCTGCTGCGGACAGAAAGTGGACATGGAGCTGCAGCCTCCCATGAAATCCTGGGTTCAGCTTAAACCTCACATGAAGAAGAGCCAGAGCAAAAAGGAATGAAGCAGAACTGACAAGACTCACATTTTCACAGGCATGTCCCAAGAAGGATGAGCAGGGAGTGGAGAGCATGCAGGGCTGCATCAGCACCGGAGCAGAGTTAATAGCAGTGACCTGGAGAGCATCAGCCAATGCCTGGGGCAGGAGGAAGTCCCATTTCACAGCACTGCCAGGGGCATATCCTGCTCCTATGGACATCAGACCACATCTCACGAGTTCCTGTGGCCCTGAGTTGCCCATATGCACACAGGATGTGATTGTTATAATCACATTAAAACATTTCAGAATAGCAACTGTGCAGAGAGCAATCCAGCTGCCAGCACTTAGCCTTATCCTAGGGCACAGACAGAATACGCCAGCCGTGAATTAATACCACATAAGCTGCACCATGCTGAGTTTCATGGCTTAATTATAAAAGAGAAAGCAATAATCAAGGGATCTGTAAGGCTAATAAATGTTCTGAGAACACCAAATGTGACAAGAGCTGCAGCCAGTGCGACAGGACATGAATGCATTTAAAAAGCACATTAATCACACACCGTGTATTAATTCACAGCTGGTTTCCAATGACAGCACTTGGCCCCTCGCCACCTTCATAGCATCACTGGGCACAAGTGGCTCATCGCCTAGCCCGGAGCAAAGTGGGCTGTAGTCTATCCACAAGCAACAAGAAAGCAAGATCACAGCATGCATCAGGCCAAGACACGGGTATTAGCTCTGACTTAAAGCCCTTAGGGCTAAACTGAGTTTGGTGCTCACACCTCATTTGGAGGTTTTTGGGTCAGCGATGGTGTCCACTAGGCTGCACAGTGTGTATCACCTGGTGAAGGACAGCACGAGGAGAGCATCAGGCCACTGGTGAAATCTCCAGTTATCCCTGCAGTAACACACTTGAAAGCGCTTCTGTTCCTCAGCACTTCCAAGTATCTCTCTTCCCCATCTCCTATTTCATCTCACTGCAGCATTTTAATTACAGACAGCTCTTTGTGAGGCTTTGCCTCTCAGACTTCCATTCTTCTACATGGAGTTTGAAATACTAGGACAGATGACAAACTATGCTGGGTTGTGTTTACTCCTTTCTGTATGCATGAGTATCGTGGATCATGAGGAAAATGCAGAAAGATACATTTAAAAAAGAAAGATTTGCTGTTAATTTCAGCACCAGACCAAACCCAGACTATGAATTGCACACATTATGAAAGACACAAAACCACAACATGTCTTTATACAGGATCTGGATAACCCGAGTGCCCATCTGCTCTCTTCAACACTAAATTAAGTGCCTGCCCAAGAGATAGAGTTTATTTTATTTTACTAAGGCTTTTAAGAATTTATTACAAAGCCATAATCATGTTGTCAGACCACACTTGGATTAGACGTCTTGCTACTGCCACCATGCCAGGTAACAGCTCTTTCCTGCTAAGTTAGGGACTGGAATATCTGATCAGAAACTAGACACCCCAGCTGATGCAAGTGAAATTGCTGGTGAGAGACAAAGTCTCCAGTAGAGCAGCTGACTATGAAAAGTAACCTCTTAATTCTACAAACTTTATTATTTAATCTGAGTACATCACAAGTATTTTAGACATATTCCATTTGTACATTTTATGACAGACAATGAGGCAATCTTGGAGGTTTACATGCAAGATGAAGAATTTTACTCAAAAAATAGCAAATAACTCTGAAAGCGCTCTACACTGATTATTTTAGTCTGAACAAGGCTTAAGATACAGAAAAGAAACAGCCTGCTTACCCCTCTCAAATTACATGTCAGCATCAGCTGAGACACATGTGCCCTTCCTTCCATCACCCATTTGAGGTCAACAGGCTGATCTGAGAGTGATGAAGGTTTGCAGTCCAGTGCAGACTGCATTATAGTCTTGCCTTTTTACTCTGACTTATCAGACCTTCAGCAGAACTCAGTTGTCACAGTAAAGGACAGGACAGCTGCCATATGGATCATAGTAAGTTTCTGATGAACACAAGAACTCCTCTGGAAACCCAACAACTATACTAATTTCCTTTCCCATATGAACATACCATCTTCCTTGCCACCCAACAACAGCCTCGTAGCGTTTTGCAACCTATACAATCCATCACAAGTATAACAATATATAACATGCCAGAATCTTATTAATACTAACACTCTGCCCCCAACAAATATCCCCTCCTTCAACCCCAGAACACACATTGCCTGCTGCCTTCTCTGGTAGTCATGAAATCTGTAGGCGATGCAAGTTGGATTGCAAGATGCTCCAATACTTGGGCATAACTTGATGGCTGCTAATTAGTTACAGTGAGATACTGGCATTCACAACTAGTTTTAACAGCATCAAGATGCTTAACAGTGGCTAGGACTCAGAACAAGCTGTACATCTCGGTCACCTCTTTTCCCTCCCTCCCAACCTTATCACATACACACACATGATGTGGCATTTGTTGCCAATCCAACTTACATAGTGATGTCACTGTAAAAAGAATTCAAATTCAGTAACTTACCATTATGCTCAAGACAATCAGGAGAGGATTAGAAAGCATGAAGACTTACCTATGAAAGAAAAAGAAGAAAAATTAGGGAATGAACAAAGGCAAGAACAGAATGTCTTCAACAATTTCAGTTCAAAAACATGACAGAAGTCTTGACAGAATAACAAGAAAAGAAAATCCAGTTCCTTGCAGTGACAACCATCTGAATCAGAAAGAGCCAACTTACCAGGTGAAACTAAGAACAAGAGTTATTTTAATCACACTTAAATGTAGGCTCAAAACAAAAGTATAATTTCCTGCCCCAAGAAACTTACGTTCTCATTTAAGATGAGCACATCAGATGATGATCACCTGGGGAGCAGGAAAATAATACCACTCTCATATTTGGCTATGAGAGCATCAGACAAATCTTAAGGATTATGTGGAATGCTTGTGTTAGCTGTCATAAGGGAGCAATTAAAAAATAAATACAATAAATTAGTTCTGAATTGGCTCTAAAATGTGAAGGAGGCTTATTTCCCAGGGTTATTTTGCGTGCAGAAAAAAAAAAAAAAATAGTAGGAGCTTTACAAGATCCTTTTCTTCATCACTATTTAACCACACAGATCTTTGTGATACACAGGAACTGCTGTTATAGGCCAAGGATCCATAGTGTTAGGTCAATGTATGAACAAAAAACCCAGAAATTACTTTGTTCAAAGGAGTTTCAAGATGTTCCCATTAGATTTTTCATGAGTTTTTATCAGAAAATGGTGAGAACTTGATGTGAAACTACAGCCATCACCAAATGCAGCTGAAAATTCTATACTCACTGGGGTCCCCACTCAGGCCTTCTCCTGTCCTGCCAATGCAACCCACCTTTCAATTTTTATGCAGTAAATTAGACTCCCTCCCCTCCCTCCTACTCAGTGAACTGCCACTGCCCTCCTTCAAACAACTGTGCCTCTATGTGCCACAAAGGGCTGTGCTGAGCATGAGTATCAGCTGCTCTGCAGAAAGCCTACAAACACTAACACTGCTACATAACAATGAATATTTTGCACATTATCAATGCTTCACTGGTATTTCTGGGCAGAATATGGAAAATAAAAAACTGGTATCATAGAGTACAATGAAGTACTCCTAGAATAGATTTATTTATTTTGCTTCCAAAATCCACCTATGTCTACAGCCCAGAGCAGAAAAGAGCAACAGATTACAGTGAAGAGATTATTCAGAAAAGGAACATCAATTTTGTGGGATATAGACCACATCAGCAAGCTTTGGTCTCTGCTTATGTATAACTCTCACTCAGATTAGAGACATCAAAGCAGGCTTGTCAACATGAGGACTTCTGGCTACACAACACTCCATTCATTCGCACTGCAACACAATGCACCAGCTCAGCCTGTTTCCCTATTCGCGGTCCAATTTATGCAGATGTGAACACCACCAGTGGGGTCAACAGGGTAGCTGTTCCCAGATAATATTCACCTAAGATTCTTACAGTCTTTACTGTTTCACCATTAGTCATCTACGACTTAATTTTACAGCATGCCCTCTATGCAGCCAGCACCTCCCACCTCAACAGAATGAAACTCATTGAACGGAAAGAAAAAAAACAAGTGTCTCAGAAGGAGCAAGATCAGGTGGCTCATTTCAAACAGACAGGCTTAGGATAAGGGCTTTTTTTTTCCAGTAGATTTTATGCAAGGTTGAAGAAAATTATATGCAAAGAGAGAAAGGATGAAGATTGTTATTCAGAGAGATGTAAAAAGAGGCAATGCTAAAATATTTGTGAACATCCTGAGCCCAGTCATATCTCAGTGTACACATTCTCTTCAGAAATGGCACTGCAGATCTTCCGAACAGTCCTTAGTGCTCAATGCATACCAGAGTCATTGAATAGTAATCAATAAATATTCATAGACAACTAATGAACAGACTAAAAAATGAAACTTCTTGTAGTGAGCTTAAGCTTGCTGATATAGGCACGGGTATAACATCACATGGCATCAATGATCCATCAAATAGCATAGGAAATCAGGAGCAGATACTCAGAAAAAGACATTCTGAAGGAAACCAGAGGCTAAAATTCAGTCACACAAACTAGTTATCTAGCAACTTAGAATAATGAGCAAATTAGTACAAAAATCAGTCTGCTCCCAGATAACGTACTGGAGAGAAGGGTGAGAACACATTTTGATAATGCACTGCTGCCTGCAGACAGTTCACTCTTATAGAGAGAGTGGACTGAGAGTAACTGGAAGAAGCTGATAGAAACAAAGAGGGAGAATGATGAGCAGTGGAGAATAAAGTATGAATGGTAAAACACACAATACCCCCTTTGCAGGAAAAGGAAATAAGGGGAACAATACCTTCTTCTGCTTACACTTGAGACCCTACCCACGTCTGTCACGTTGCAGCAGATTTGGCCCCCATTGTGCAAAACCTTAGAGCACAACTGCCTAAGAAGAGCAACACCGGCTATAATGAACAAGCCAAAGCACAACCTTCACCACTTTCTCCTCCTGATCACCAGAAGACACAAAACCTACTTCCTGCTAAACTCTTCTGCCTTTCAAATAGCCCCACCTGTCAGTCACTCAAGACACTTGGTCTAGTTGCTGTCTTAAAGCAGCTCAACAATAGGGAAATTGAAGAGCAGCTTAGCCAGCTCTGCAAGGGAGATTACTTAAAAGGTTAATTACAGAATGAAACAGGAATAAGAAATGGAGGGAGCAATGAGAAAGGGGACAGAGGAGGAAGGAAAGGACTTTCAGCTGCTAAATCTGGCTTTCCAAATCCCTCAAGTCCTTTGCAATTTAGGCTGGACAAGAAAGGGACAAGGAGGGGGATGGGCTGTGTTGTTCAACTGCATGTTTGATAAAACCTCAATCATGTTCCTCTCCTAATCCTGTGTCATTAGGAGCAAAATGGTACATTGGGAGGCCATTTAGATATGAACGCCTGCAACCTCACCATCCGACCTGCTGACTTCTTTCTTCCTTCTGCTCTCTCTTTTTGTTGTTGAAGCCAATTATATTTAGAGATGTGATTATTTTTTTTGGCTAGGCACTTGGCCTCCAGCACCAGGGGTCCCAAAATGGCCTGGTTGGAGGCTTTTCTGGCCATTATTATGATTTTTTTGGTGTAAAGGTCATTATTACTATAATAAATGGGAATGAATCTGTCTATTCAGACCTTTTTAGAAAGAAAAACATAACTCAAAAACAAAACAAAGACATTTTCTATGGTGCCTCCAATTCCCATTCTCACTGGAGCAGGAGGAGTCTAGCTGCTTTTGCTTCAATGGGAAATGAGGATTTGAACCCAACTGGAGAATTTTACAATACTAAAACAAAAGCTTCAGAAAGCAACCAAGTAAGTTCAAATAGAAAGCTGGAAATAGGAAACAAAACTAAAAGGAGCAATTGCCTGTATAATCCTCCCATCATCCTTAGCCTTATATCAAACCCAAGCCTGGCCCTGAGCACAATTCATTCATGACAGAAAACTTTGGGTCAAGAGCACACAATGCCAAATGGAAAAGCCTGGCACGCAAACCAGAGTGCAACAGCATTGCCACTTCTTTCACCTTCTCAGTACTCCTGAGTACCCCAAATCTGTGCCTGTGTTAGTAGTTCATCAGAGATGGCTGCTTTTCAATGACATGAAACAATCCATACATTGTTTATGTTGCTTGTTGTGCTTTCTCTGTTAAGAGATCAATACCAGAATCTCCTCTCATTATATTATAATGCATGACGTGTGCAGTCACTATCTTAAAGTTCTTTGCCAGTACATGACAATAAGCTCTGCTTTTGTCCTCTAGACAACTGTTGTGTAAGGGCATTATGCGAGTTCAAGGGCAATCAAGTTAGTATTTCATTTAGAGAAGTACCAAAGTGAAGCAGGTCAATAAACTCTTTCTCAGCTCTTCCCCAGCACTGGCTTTGCAGCCTGTTTTTGATACCACTGGGGGAAAAAATAATAAACAGAGCATGTTTGGAGCCTCCACAACTTTCTAGAGATGCATAATGTTCTACAGCCTCCTGAAAATGAAAAATGTACCTTACCGCTTATTAAAACTTAGGCAAATCATGAGGTGAAGGAGGTAATGAATAACCTTGAGGGAAAGACACTTGGCAAGAGTATGCTCCAAAGCATCATGGGCAAAAGAACCTTGACTTTGGGAATTTCGCTTAATTTGATTTATTGCCAATTAACATAAACTTTTATTTACTGATTCAGGCACTGGAAAGCGGAGATGACAAACAACTAAACAAACACTTAAGTAAACCTTTTTTCTTCCCAGCTCCCCAGACTCCACCACAATCCAACTCATCTTCCTCCACAAATGCCAGCCAGTCTCTCCTTCCCTTATCTTGGACACACTCCCTGCAAGCCCTTGGGGTGAGGTGACAGACATCTCAGGAGACTGGGCTGGTACATAATGTTTTCTTGCTGATGATTGCTATTTCTTACCATTTTCTTTCTCTTTTCCTTCCTTCCTTTTTGCTTGCTTCCCCTTTTCGTTCATTCCTTTTTGCTTGCTTTCTCTTTTCCAGCCCAGGTCCCTCACAGGCTGCAGTGCTCTTGGGTATCCTTGCTCCAGTGTGGGTCATGCATGGGCTGTAGTGTCCCCCTTGCCAAAGCACCCTCCCAGTACAATGCGACTCCCTCCAAGAACCATCTTCAGCCTTAGTCCTATCCCAGACTGTCCCCTCCCATGTGCTGTCTCCTATATCTGCTTGTGTCCCCTCTCATTCATCCTCACATCTCCTCCCATGTCTCTTTGTTTTACAGTCTCATTTTCCCATGTCTCTCACAAAGAGCTGGAACACCTCTGACTGGCCACCTTCCACTTGAGGATAAACCTCCATCAAGGATTACGCTGGAGTTGGCAGGAAATTTGCCCTCCAGCTACCCAGGCTGTTGCAGTCTACCCGCACAGTGTTATCCACCTTTATCATGGCCACTCCAGCACTTTGCATCAGCACAAAATGCCATTGTAGGAGAGCAAAACCGAAGAGGTATGCTGCACTAGGAGTGACCAGATTTTTTCCACACCACCTTCCAACCAAGGTTCTCTACTCACTGTAGCCATTTCATGCTAAAGCAGTAGAAAGACCTTTTCACACATTTGGGTGATGCTCAATCTTCCTCCTTATTTATCCTTTCTCCTTACCAAATATTCAAGCTCCAAGTATAGTAGATGGCCATATCCTCCAGCACAGCTTCCCTGAGTATAAGTCCACCTCCCCAGACTTAAGCTCTTTTAATTGCATTGTCTGTGAGAGACTGCTTATCTATTTAAGTGCTATTGAGATGCACCCTGAGACGTTCACTGCTTCAGAAACACATTTCTTTCTAATAATATAGCTGGCTACATTGTCTTATTTGACACTAAAAACTTGAGATGATTGATGATAGTTTAAATTCTGAATAGACAAAAATTATAGAGCAGCTTTATAATCTTTTGCATTAGTGCCCTGGGGAAACGGCTGAAGTCTTTATCACATTCCAAGGACAGCATGACTGATGCCAAACCTCTACCCTCCCAGCCAGACCAGCCTCCCATGAAGGTCTCAGGCAGCCTGGTCAGGAGTCTACCTACAAGACTGGCTTTGAGGGCCTGGTGTTCGATCATTAGGCACCATGCTTTTCATCTTGCCTAACTATGGTCTAAATCACTGAATGAGGTATCAAACAGACCTGAAGCAGCAGCTGAGACTTAGGAGAAGCCAATCAAATGCATTGTTCCTTCTCCTGAGAAAAAAAGAAAAAAGGCAAAAAAAAAAATCAAGGGGAGCAAAACATTTCCTTTGCTTTGCGTATTACAAAAGGCACCAAATGTAGAAAAGAAGAGGAGCAAGTAGGCTGATAAGAGATTTCATTTCATCCCCCTCAGGGTGCCAACTTACCAGTGGTAACCTCGTGGTCTGCTGATGTCATTTGCACAAAGCAGTTACTTCTGAAGAGACAGGTTTCCTCAGATTCTACCATCTGAGGAAAAATAGAGGAAAAAATTGTTTGAAAGGGAAAAAAAATGTTAAGGTGTCTGTGTTTTACCAAAAGCCTTTGTAGGAGGTTATTAACTTCAAAAGAAAACTAAATTTATCGTAACTTCTCTCCCCCCTTCCTGTGTGTCTGAAAAGAGCACTTGCTGTGATTGTCTGAGCCATTAAGTGCTTCAGGAAGGGCGACCAAGTCCCGTGCTCCCATGTCTGTATGAGTACTGATTTATAAACCTCTCTGTAGGTAGAAAGAAGATGAAATTTCCCCTTTGGTGGCAGATGGCTCCAAAGGCTAAAATACAACTATTATGCAGACTCTCAACATGTACAAAATGGGAAGAAAAATCTGCCTCTAAGATCTGTATGAGGGAAACTTTCTTCTCAAGCTCTCAAGGGAGTAGAGACTTAATCACCCCAAACTTTCTTCTTTATGAATAAAGATTTCTGGAAAGAAAGACACGGTTTCAAAGTGGTTTCTAGAGGTGAGCCATGGACGCCATTTTGAACAGGATCAACACAAACCTGCTGCACTGTCCATGGACCTGTGTGGCATTTTGAAGAAGAGCTTTTTAAAGTGTCTGTGCTGCGGGACTGACAGAGGGGAGATTTGTGTTTTCTCTTGTGTTGTGCTAAAATCGGTAATCTGAAGGAGACAGGAAGGTAGCTGAACTGCTCACACCGTTGCTGGTGCAAGAGAGTTAACCTGGCATGAAACAGAAGGTGGAAAGTTTTATAAAAATCTTAGGCCATGTGGTAGTGGTTTCTGGTGCCCAAATACACATTTCCTATCAGTGTGACATGTGCTGGCTTCATCATCAAGGAAACATTCCCCTCCGATGCCCTGATCAGTCCACTTGCTGCTCTGATCTGTATGGACCTGATCTTTACTTTCCCTGGCAGTGCCACAGTTTGGCAAAGCTCACCTCTTCACATTCCAGCCCTTCTCTCCTTGCAGCAGGTAGGCTTGTGTTTGGTGACTTGTGACCCTTTTGGGAGGTACAGGTTTAAGATTAGCCAGTCAGTGCTGACCAGCTGATGGAAGCAGTGCTTAGGGTCATTGCTGGCGGGGAGACAGGTTGTCTGTTCAGCCAGACTCATGTGGATGCTGCCAGCAATTTTGGGTTTGGTGTTGTAGAGCCCTGTGGTGGAACTTCAGGCAGTTTCTGGGCAAATAAATACCCAACTATGCTCAACCTGGTGAGTGTGGCATGAGAAAATTCAGGAAGCTTTTCCTTGGGACACGGACATTTTAGCATGAATGCATGGCTGCTAACCGGTGCTGTGAGTACCACCAAATACTTGGGAGAGGATGTGCAAGGGCAGGAGACCAAACTGTCTGGGGCTGGCAGGAAGAAGGTCCCATGGGAGTGGAGGAGATGGCAGGGTAGCTGCTGTGGTACTCACTGCCTGTGACACCCTGCATTAGGCAGGGGAACAGCAGGGGGAATGTGGAAAACAAAACAAAGACTGCATTGGATTGTGCTTGTCCTTGCTCCAGTGTGTGCCCCAAGTAATTCCAGCAGTGTTACTGGATGGGTACTAGTGCAAGTGACAGCCCAGCTGAACTCTTATGTTTTCTGTGCGTCTAAAATAATAGCAGTGCTTAGGAAATGGGTACTTAAAAAGCCCACATATCCCTGAAGTAACCTTAGCTGCAAAATAAGTCAGTTAATTAGCATACAGTAGATACTTATTGTTAAGTGAGAATGCCATCACCTCCTGCAGGGATGAGTTAAACAGGATGATTGATAAATTGTTACATTCACACAGTGTCACTTAGTGATATAATCATGGCTTTTGTAAATATTTAGTCAAGAGAGCAATCCAGCTGTTCCCAGCCAGTTTTCATCCAGTGTCAGCCAATGTTCAGTGCTGCTGATTTATTTCATGTGTTGCTTAAGCCTTGAGTAAGATCACATTTTTATGAGTCTCGAAATACCTGAGGTAATAAATAGTAAGAGTGCCGGAGCTAATGACAACAACAGAAATAATTATACGGAAAGATATTGCCCAGGGTCCAGGATATGGCCAAGTACTTAACTATCTGTAGTTTTTCAGGATAACTGCTTAGCAGCTTTTGTCTAGATTTACGGCAAGGCAGCCCTCACCAGATGCCATTGAATAGGGAAGCTGAGCAGGAGCCATTTTTCAGAAGGGACAGCAGCATCTCCCAAAACTTGACTTAGGTGTTGGCAGAGGGCTGAGGTTTAAAACAGTGTTGTGCAAAGAATGGAATTCCGTTTTCCAAACGGTTTAAAGCTTTCGAAATTTATCTTGGGTCAATATAAATAAAAGTCCCCAATTTTGAAACTCCTCCTGACACAGGAGGGTTCTGTAAAGGATTCACTTTATCTCAACTCTGCTGGTTTTGCTATGCAACATGATACTAGAATGTGAAATATAGGAGTATATTTAAAATGAGAAGTCATTTTAAGATGAAACACTGACACTGTTAGTTCTGAAGGTGTCCAAACCTGACATATTCACAGCATTGCAGCCTTCTTGTGGCTTTTTCTTTTTTCCATAAAACACATTTCTGCAAAACTGACAATTTTGTGAGGCATTTTGGTTTTAATGAATCTACATTTTCTGATATCTATTTTCTGACCATGTTCTTGTTTGAAGAAACACCCATGCAACTTTTCCTCACTCATCTGTCTCACTTTTATTTTGGGAACTCTTCAGGAATAGCTTTTGTTCTCATGTCAGTTCTTTGTTGAGGAACTGTCTGTCGTGATGTCCTACCCCCAAGTCTTGGAAGTGATTCATAAAAAAAGAAAGTTTTAAAAAGATGACACCCAGTTTGGGTTGTATTGCGTATTTGAGATCGCATGCTTCACCCACAAGACAAGATGGTAGATGCTGAATTTAACTTATTCCCAGTAAAGAGCCTCTTCAGTGACCCATATAGACACACCTCTTACTGACAGGAGATGAACAAATTTTCTTTACTGCTGAAGTTTCATTTGCAGAATATTCGGCTTTTTGTTCCCTTTTCACAATTTGCATTCTTTCTTGTTCAGAAGCAGGTCATAATTACAGGGTGCTTCTAGTTTTCCAGGGAACGTGGACATTTTGAAAAGAAATACAGTGTTAGCAGCAATGTGGTGAGTGCCTACAAGAAGGTAAGCTTAGATCAATACACACACAACCTTTTGCTAACTTGGATCTTAAAGTGGGGGAACGACACACCCCAGGAAGGGAAGCAAAGTCTAGGATGTGCCTGAAAGCAACTGTAGCTCACTGACAGAATGAGGTGAGGTTGTCCTATAGGGCTGCAGACGGAGTGAAGCGGAGACTTTTTATTCGTTGTGTGCATGGGAACATCTGAGGCAAAGGAAAAGCTATTTCAAATGGGCATTAGCATGCCTGTTGGCACTCTCAGGCTGATATCAAGGGCGCCCTTGAGCTCAGAGCCAAGTGGAGGTACACCCCTTGAGAACCCGAGGTGACAAAGTGCAGGTGGAAATGCTGTTCAAATGTATATTTAATGGACACGGGGATAAGCTGTGTTCCAGCTAGTGAAGGTAAAAAAAAGGCACACAAAAACCCTCTAACAATATCTCATGGTCGATAGCACTAATGGGAAGTAGAACTTTGAAACCAATAGAATTACACTAAAGCCAACAAATTTAACTGCAGAAATGATTGGATGGCCAACCATATTTAAGCCCATTGCCTAATGGGTCATGTAAGTTACCATTTATGCCTGAAATGTGCCAGGGATAGAGCAATTAGAGTCTTTTGCTGCAGAATCCAGCTCAGGTTGTGTGGATTTGTTTTCTTTTTCCCTCTAGATCTTCATTCTGATCTTCATGGTGGCTAAAGGGTAGTTACCCAAGTCAGTACCGAAATAGAAATTGCTCTTCTGCCATTTTCTGGCAATAATCATCATTTTCCCATAACTGAAAGCTATAGGGAGAATACTTTGAACTTTCGTTGTCAGCAAATGCATTTAAAATGCTAATGTTATTTGCCTTAGCAATATTTATTTGGTTCTTATGAGGACCCTTTCATGCAGTTGCAGAAGTTTCTGGGTATTATAAACCAGTTCTTGCTTCTGCTTAGAAGCTGAGAATTTGGGGTTTATGGTTTGCTCTTATTCCCATTCAGCCGTGGTGTGAAGTCTTCCCACTCACTTGGTTTTTGAGGGCTAATATTCACCAAGTCTGGCATTCACCTCACCTAACTGCAGTTACTCAGAAATTACACGTTTATCTAAGTGAGTAGTCTGGGCCACCTCTGTAGTCTGTGAGGTGACTCAGGCAGGGTGATTCATTCCATCCTCCCAGGTATCACCCTCTGGAGGTGCCCGAGTTTCCACAGGGAGACAGATGGCTAAGGTTAGGTGAGGTGAACCTCAACCCCAGTGCTCAGCAATAACTGCTTGGCGTGTGCCCAGGACACCTGGGGTTCCCTGGGGAAATCACCCATCCAAACACTAGTTAGAACTTGTGCCTTTTAGCATCCAGAATTAAAGTTTATGTGCTTTCTTTCAGTCCAGTGCACTTGTGGGTTTTGTGTGTAATAAAAAAGACTTTGCCCTACGGTTGACCTACATACTTAAACACAAATACAGCCTTAAATTACATATTCAATATTTTTATACATCTGCTGTCTGTGTGAACATGCACATATTTTCTGCATAATAATATTCAGATATATGGTTCTTTATGATATTTTATTATTAAGGTGCTGGCAATATCCTCAAAGCTTTACAAAATATAGATAAAGGCAATTCCTGTCAGAAAGAGGTTGGAACAAAGATGAACGTTAGATTCACAGGGAGTGAGAGACCAGAAGATTCTGGCTTCACTGTTTGTTTTTTAGCCTCATTTCCTTAGAAAATGAGGTTTCTGTGTTGCACTGTGGGTGAGGTGTGTAGC